>AYEL01074056.1:0-132286 GCA_000484575.1 Olivierus martensii | reverse complement strand
AATAGTAATGTTAAATAGCTAACGGCAAAAAACTCATCTTTCTGGTGTTTCACTCCTTCAAAGCCAAGTGACCGTTCTTGGACTGCTCCTCGTCCGGTTTTACTAACCGAAAATTAACGATAATTTGTTGACATCATAAAAGGAGCTTTGTTAGTAAGACTGATCTGTGTTTACAACTCGCACTAATCGAATCTTTTCTCGCGCTAACAATAACGGTATCAATTTTTTAAGTCGCGCTAATCGAATTCGCGCTAATCGAGGCCTATCTGTATTAGTAAATCCTTCTCCATCCATTCATTTTCTTTTTCCTTCGTCCCTTTGGTCCATATCCAAACCATTGATCCAAGCTAATTGCCAATGTCATCTACTAGAAAATGACAGTGCCATCTACTAGAAAAATATAATAATTTTTAAATTATAAATATAAAATATTAAATTAAATTAAATACATTACTTTTTCATTTTAAATATTTCATAATTTAATAATTTTATCAGTGATAGGTATCGTATATGACGTCCGGAAAAGTGGCCCTTGCATTTCGCCTCTCACATTTCGCCCTCAACTCGTTTCGCCCCCAGCACATTTTGCCCCCGACACATTTCGTCCCCTGTAGATAATGAATAGACTACAAAATGTAAATAATACACCAAGTTTTTAATAATTCTAATTTATTTTTGTTTTAATATAATAAATGCACATTAGTTATATGCAATGTCTCTAAGATAATTATAAGCTAGTTTAGATTTTGTTTTATTTTAGCAAATGAAGCTCCATTCTCGTGACATTTTATAAATTCGAAAATTTATAAAAATTTAAAATAAAATTTATTGAAAAGAAGAAAAAACATAACAATAAATAAATTTTATTAAAAATATGACAATAAGTTAATAAATTTCTGTCACTTTTCGACTAATTAAATAATTAACTTAATTAATTAAAATTTACATAATACAGTGGACTCGCGTTTTTACGAACTTCCAATTTACGAACTATTTAGTTGGTCCCAAAAAGCTCCTAATGTTAATTAATGCCATTTCCATTTACGAACTTTCGATTTTATGAGCTTTTCTGGGAGTCCGTACGAGTTCGTAAAATTGAGAGTCCACTGTAGTGAGTTTTTTATCGATAATTTTTTTTTCAAATATCCAATTTTCTTCATTCGTACCTTATTTTATTCATAAGACTTGCCATTTTCAAAAAATGCCAAACATTTCGTTGGATGTCTAAGATTTCATATAGAAAAATCGTGTTTTCTCCTATTTTATATAATCAACGAAAAGTTATTAAAGATATAAAATTCGGAAAAAAAAATTTTACAACTTTAGAAAGACAATAAAAAACGTAATAAATTGTAAAATTATCAAAAAATTTCAATGAAAATTAAGCGAGATTTCCCTATTTTAATTTTTGCTGATTAATTAGGTTTAATCTGTAAACAATCGCAGACTAATAACATCGAATCTCCACTAAAGTGGCTGGGACTTCAATAAAAATTCGAGTTATCGAGAGCTGACTGTATTTACATTTTTCTATCCTACTCATTATCTACAGGCAAAATGAGCTGGGGGCGAATTGTGGGAGGCAAAATGCGAGGGGTCACTTTTCCGTTAACCATCGTATATCGTATCTTTCAGTTCAGTTTTGAAAGAAGAGAAGGAAAACAACGATCTAAATTTGAAATACTATATTGAGAAGAGCAGTTAATTAAATAATTGTTATATGTCTAAAATTAAATAAAAAATTTCATTTAGAAAATATGATTTAGACTAATTTTCTTCCTAAATTTTTCTGAGGTTATTTATTAATTTTATAATAATTTAGTAAATGATACGAACTATACAATTATTTAAATGAAATAGAATACATAAATTATAAATATTAAAAAATCTAAAATTATTTTTAGACATAATTTTTGTTTGAATTTTAAATTTATAACGATGAGAAGGCAAAAATTTTGTCACTAGAGGGAGAGCTGTAGCATCCCTCGGGAAACTGGCATATTTCCAGACGTACAGTACACCTGTTTATAGACGAGTGAGGTATGTTTAAACAAAACTAATAAATAAGAGAATAAAAGTTATTGTAACAGAAAGTAGATAACAAAACTTTTTAAAGCATTCAAGACGTTTTTATATTTATTTTTCATCTCAAACGAATTAATAAATTCAGGAAAAATTTCTGATAAACTGATAATGGGATTTAATTATAATTTTCTACAATTTTAAAAAATCGTAACATCTCTGATACATTATGCTGATAATCACCGATTAACGTATAATACTCCAAAAAATTATGCATTTATTAAAATTACGAAGGACGTATATTGATTGGTTCCATGGTGTAATGGTTAGCACTCTGGACTCTGAATCCAGCGATCCGAGTTCAAATCTCGGTGGAACCTGTCTTTTTTTTTTTTTCCTTCTCCCTGTATGTCTTTTGGGAATTAATCATATGCAAAACTATAAATTAAATATTATTATTTATAAAGAAAACATTTGAATTAAACTGATTATTGAAAAAAATCGTTAAAGCTAAAAGTCGTAATAGTTTATAGGTAAAAAGACAGACAAAATAATTTATTCAAATAATTGTTCAATTATATATTTTTAAGGAAGTCATGTACAGTTTATAGTAAATTTGTGTCTAAACTGAAAATTACATCAAATGGATCTTTTACAAGAAGCTCAAATGAACATCTAGCGAGTGGCATGATGAAGCACGCCGCTTAAGGTGGGTTCACACTATGACCGATTAGAGCCAGACCAATCACATTACACCGCCGACTGTTGTTGCTATGGAAACGTGACGTTCAAGTTGGTCGAGTCGGTCGTAGTGTGAACCCACCTTTATACCCTATTCACACGGTAAACTTTAAGCTGGCTTAAATAGCAAAACCGGTTTAAGAATTATGGTGTGAACGGAACCGATTTAACACTGAATCGATTTAGTTTCGAAAAAGTAGCTCAGTTTAATTCGCTTCTGTGAAGAAGCTTAAGTCGGTTTGTGACGTTACAAGCTCTCCACCGGTCCGCTACTTCACTTAATTCAACATGGACGATGTAACTCGATAGGACGATGTCATCGATGGACCTACAATGGATGGTGTAAATAACAAAAATAGTTTTTAAAAGTAAAAAACGGACAGAAAATTTGTCTGAGGAAGAAGTTCATGTACTTCTTGGTCTCTGGAAAGAGAATATTAATGATTACGTCGAGCAAAACGCGACGAGTCTGACAAGTCACGTGACCTATATCTGCTAGATTTACTGTTGCCAATCAGAAGAAATATAAGCGATTTGCAATTAAGTATAATAATAAAGTAAACCTTATATATTATTTATTCAATTTATTAAAGGACGTTGTTGTGGCATTCTGTTTTAATTTTATTTTACTGTTTAATTTAATTTTATTTTACGTTTTTAATTTTATTTTTATTTTACCATGAATTCGTAGCATTTGTGAAATGAATGAAAAAAAACGTAAAATAGAAAATGAAAATCGAGTATACCCATATTAGTAGCGGTGGGAAAATGACTTTTTCATAACAAATCACATAGGTAAACTGCTTTGTTTAACGAACGTTTCTTAACTTTTGTGATTTTAGTCGGAAAGTAATATCAACGTTTGGTAGTACAGTGTTCCCTGGATATAACGCTCTCGTTTATACCACGGATTCGATATACCGTGGGTTTTTCCTGTTCCCCATTCGTTTGAAAGAGATTCTGAGAAAAATGTAATGCATCGCATAATCGATGCCCATCCGTCACAATACGAGGATGGATTGCAGAAAAAGGAAAATTTCGAATCTTCTTGAATAAATTGGATGGCTTTCTCTTATTCTCTAATTTAGAATCACTAAATTAAAAATAAGAGAAGCCATCGGTTATAGCGTGGTTGTCTTATAACGCGGATCAGATCACCACCCTACAAACCCGCGTTATAATCGAAAATAAGAGAAGCCATCGGTTATAGCGTGGTTGTCTTATAACGCGGATCAGATCACCACCCCACAAACCCGCGTTATAATCGATGAACACTGTACTGATTAGTGTAAAGTGCATTTTCTAACATGAAGATAGTTAAGAATCGATTCAGAACCTGCCTTAGAGATTCTTCTTTTACATATTTTGCGGATAGCTACAACAGGAATGGATGTAAATATCCAGCCCTTGTAAAGCTGTTGTCCGCCCTCATTTATTACATTAAATAGGTACTGTACATACATACTATTTTTATATTTTTTAACTGCTTATATTTTATAACTTCTTATTCACACACATAAATATAACAAATATAAAAAAATGTTTATTATTACAAATATGATTAATATTATTTTTTCTTATTGTTTAAAAACATTATTATCGAACCGCAGTAAAAATAATTTCAAATTAGAAAAAATTATTTGAAAATGCGTTGTTCAAAATTATAAATATTTCGTTGATTGTATGATTTGTTAAAATAACACAAGATGAGGCGGGCCGCCAATAAATCAACGGAGGGCGGCATGTCTATGCATCCCTGTTCTATAGCATTGAATTGTTCACTTCAATCATTGAAAATTCTCCTTTTTCTCATAACGAATCTCTCGATTTAGTAAAAAATATGTTAAAATAATCGACTGATAATATGTTAAAATAATGAATTGCCTATATATAGTGAAACCGCTTTAATTTGAAACAGCACCGGATCTAGGGTGTGAGGAGCGAGGCAGTCGCCTAGGGCGAAAATTATGAGGGAGCGCGAAAATGAAATTGCAATTTCACACACAAGCTTTATTATATTTATCTTGACAATATTTCGAGTATGTGTACCAATGAGATGAAAATTATTTTGCCACATATATATATATACAATAACAACAAGTTAATAAAAAGTAATATACTCATACTGTATGCTTTTTATTAATAATAATTTACAAAATATTAGAGATAGCTCCATTGTTTTTGGCACTGGAATAAGAAATGCAGAGAATTCAATCATAGAAATGAATGTATCAGTGCATACATAATTTACAAAATATTAGAGATAGCTCCATTGTTTTTGGCACTGGAATAAGAAATGCAAAGAATTCAATCATAGAAATAAATGTATCAGTGCTGCATTAAAGGGAAATCCGCTTTTCTAATCACATGCTTCTGCTTCCCTGAAGAAGCATTTTACTTCTAACTTTGTAACAAATATGAAACGCATTTGTTAAAATAAGTTGTTCGGTAAAAAATGAGAATTTGTCAATTGTTTTCAATATACTCTCAAATTTTAATGGCTTTGTATTATAATAATTATTTTAATTTATGTGAATATTACATCATTTACCCGCTAATCGGTGAATCAAGATTTTATAAATTTCTCACTCCTTTTTTATTAGAATTGTTTTTACCATATGTATGACTACTTTGCTTCTGAGTGCAAGCAAAAGAAACTATTTATACCTGTTCATTTACTTTTCCGGAAATACTTTCAAGCATTTCTGATGAATCATTCAAGGATTTAAATAATCCTGCTAAAATTTTGTCTGTTTAATTTTCCACCTAAAACACTCTGATCGTCTGAGTTTTACTTGTTCTAAGAGTTAGAACATTGAAAACAAAAAGTTTTTTAGTTCTAGTAGCAATGAGTTTTAATAATTTTTACAATGCAATAGATTCTCTTTTATCCAGTCTCGTTTTAGTTAACCGGCCAACTTTTCGTCAAGATTTTCGTCGAGATATGAGCAGAAATAAAAACAAAAAAGAATGTCATTCAGAAGGAAAGAAAATGCTTGAAATTGCGATAAGATACATCTAATAGCAAGATAATTTATCTCCTATTGACATAATTCCTATCAAAAATTGGCGTGATTTCGTGATTTTACTTCTAAAAAAATATCTAAAAATCATGTCGGCAAATGAACATTTCCGATTTTTTTCTCTAAATAAATGTTACTTATTTATTAGATAAAATTTATATGTTGTAAATTAAAATATATATAGCAAACATATTATTTAATTTACAATCTGTAAATGGTATATTGCATATGTTTTCGGATTAACTATCCATTCGTTTATCCAATCTAAGGACCGGGCTCATAGGGGCCGATTAACAAGGAGTCTACTATGATTTTTAATTTAATTTTTTTTTTGCGGGGATAAGATAAAATTCTTGTTTGTTCATCAACTAACTGTTAAATTTTTAAATAAAAATAAAATAAAATAAATATTTATTTGAATTAGTTCGAATATTACATAACAATACTCATTGGAATTTGTTGTAGAACTGCTTCTGTTGTTAGTTGATTCTCGACAGATAATTCACATCGGAATAGCAAGAATTATTTAAAATTAACTTAATTCAAGCGTTTCCATGTGAGTAATACAAAATTTTTATTTAGTTTTTATTTTTTATATTAATTTTCGCATGATATGGAAGACGAAAATAGCAACTGCGTAAAAAATATTATGTAAACGTTATTTATGTGAAGAATAGAAGAAAGTAAACATTCTTATATCAAAATATTATACTGGGCAGTATTATGAATATATTCATATATTTTTATAAATATAAATCCATAAATTACATAAGTAATTATGGATTTCATTATAAAATCCATGATAAAATCATAACCGGCATAATCGTAGAAATAATTCTAGGCGTATTTTTGGCGTGTAAAACCATAACAGTTTTCCGTCATTACGATATGGTCACGTGATGTTTTACTTCTTGCTCAACATGGCGGCGGTACTTGGTTCGTTTACTCCATTCTGAGATAAATTTTTCGGAATATCTAATCGATACCGCATTCGCCCATGATTCTATTACAATTTTTGACCAGTTTGATGAGATCTATCGAATGGCACATTTGGCAATTCCGGTGAAAAGCAGAATCCAGTATCACACACATTTGGCAATTCCGTGAAAAGCAGAATCCAGCCTATATTATTATTTTGAGTACAGATTATTAAATTTTAAACAGTATGGTAAATCAAAATCATTTACAAGCGACGGTCAATCAGTTATTTGTCCTTAAACTCTAGATGTTCACAATAGCTCTCTCTTGAATTATTTCAACATTAAGACAATATGGGATCAAGAAATTAAATGAAATACGGATTGAATTTCATAGAAATAGCATCACGGTCATGCTTAAGGATATAATTTTTGTAGGATAATAGCATGCGAGTTATTTCCTGCCAAAAATGATTCTCCTGCAAGTTTATGATGACGCCGCATTCGCCCATGATTCTATTACAATTTTTGACCAGTTTGATGAGATCTATCGAATGGCACATTTGGCAATTCCGGTGAAAAGCAGAATCCAGTATCACACACATTTGGCAATTCCGTGAAAAGCAGAATCCAGCCTATATTATTATTTTGAGTACAGATTATTAAATTTTAAACAGTATGGTAAATCAAAATCATTTACAAGCGAACGACTACGAACTACTTTTACTTACGAACTAATATGAGAAATCTCCTGGTTTTGGTTTATTTTATTTAAATTAATTCGAACGTTACATAACAATACTCCGCCGAATATATTATCGAACATGCCATTGTTGGTTAATTGTCGTTAGAAAATTCATGTCGGAATTGCAATTTCGTACTTAAAGTCATGCTAATTTTAAAGTTTTAACATGAGTAATTACAAACTTTTTATATTTTTTTAATATTAATATTTAGTTTAAGGAACTCCTGTGTTCATTTGGAAGCAATCTTCCTGAACACATTACTTTTTAGTGCTGCAAATTATATGCAACAAAAATATCAAATAGGCTTAGTAAATATTTTATATTAAATGATACTGTAAGTACATTTTAGTAATTATCAATCAGTTATATGTAAATAATTTTTGCTTTATTTAATTAAATAATAATAATGATTAGCATTATTCGTTGTCAAGAAATATATTTTGAGATTCTATAATATTTATGTTATTATTCTCAATACAAATAACCATGTTATCAATTGATTTATCCATTATAAAGTACTGTACTATGTAGTGACTAATTTATACCGATGAACGAAGAAAACATTGCCAGCGATTCAAATTTTTGTTCTATGTAGAAACGTAATTTATCTTTCCAGTTTGGAATTTTTGCATCAAAAAAGAAGAATCAATTTAATTACGATAGAAAATTGTTTTCTATCATATGAAGGGATTTTTTTATTCATAGAAACAAATTCAGAACCCTTTTCTTATAGACTTTAAATAATTTTAATGGATAAAATATTGCTGGCTTAAAATAAGTCGGTTTAAGAATTAAGCCCGCTTACTTTGTACCGTGTGAATTGGTTTCCCTTTATATCGGCCCTTATTACTTTTTTCATGTTTTGTTTGTGGAAAGTATTTCTCAATTAAGCCATGATTTTATTCATATACCGTATCTATAAAAGAAAATCGCAAATATGTCAGAACCTTTCATGATTTTAGGAAAATTAATATTTAATGCATGCCGCCGTTATTCATCAAGAATGCTTATGATCAGACACTTGTCATGCTAACCTTTTAAATTTGTTTATAGTACTGTTAACTTTAATATTAATGCAATGCTCTAATAGTACATTTTAAGTTTACTCATAATTGTTGCTTTATTTTTTACATTTAAATTGTATTAAATTTCACTTTCTGCATGGCAAAAACATGATCTCGTCCGCGATCTAGTTGTGTCAAAACATTTAGAAAGCACCTAATCGCTTTTGTTTCCATCAGCTGATCAATTTTCACCAATAAATGTAATATTATGACGGTTAATGACGTCTTTTCTGACGTCACTATCAGTTGAGGTTGAGACGGAGTATAGTTTGAAGAAAGATCAGCATCAAGCGAAGAGAGAGCATCAATTGAAACATTTGAATAATTTCAACCTTTCAACAATCCATAACTAGTTTGAAGAAAGATCAGCATCAAGCGAAGAGAGAGCATCAATTATAGGAGACTATATTTTACAGATGTGTTTAATAATTTCCGTTTCTTATATCAATATACTGTATATAACATCAAAAAGTAATAATGGTAATTAACCTATTGTTTTCGATGGAGCGTAATCGGTATCGCGAGAATGCAAGCTGCAAACTTTGGCATGCTTTAATACTGTTTTAATAGCGATACTCTGGATATTTTTAGATTACTATCTTTAGGGAATGAATGAAACTTATGTCCCTTATCTTTCGCGAGAATGCAAGCTGCAAACTTTGGCATGCTTTAATACTGTTTTAATAGCGATACTCCGGATTTTTTTAGATTACTATTTTTAGGGAATGAATGAAACTTATGTCCCTTATCTTTTTTAGTGTTGCTATTACATTGAAGAACGCAGCAATTATAAGGCATGAGTGCTTCTCTATGATGACAGTTGACCTTTAAGCCTAACTAATACCAAAGACGGAGGGACTGCCGCCTACAGTGTAGATCAGGGGTGGGCAAAAGGCGGCCCGCGGGCCGGATCCGGCCCGCGAAGCCATTTTATACGGCCCGCGGCATAAAGTAGAACACAGTACAGTTTCAGCCCCCGAATGCATAATATACGGCCCGCAACATTCTCTAGAATACATTACAGTTTCAAGGCCCATATTTGTAAAATTCTACTCGAAAAGAAAAAAATAATGGATACTCTTTACTATAAAATAATGAATCCTCTCGCTAGTGTACACGTACACTACCGAGTTACTCCAAATTTTGATGATATAATTAACCCCGAATATAGTAAATTTCATCATTCACATTAAGTTATAAATTTGTTTTTACAAAATTAATTACATAGGTACCTAATATTTTGTGACATTCTGATGTAATAGGTGTTAGAATCAATCAGTTTGATAAAATATTTGTTTTTTAAAGAAATTACCTGAATTTATTCGTACGACGAATTACTTTCTAATGTTTCTAATAAAAAAATAGTTTCTAAGGATGCTTTTGAACTCTTTGCATACCAACAAAAACTGAGAAAATAACACAAGAAAAGGTATATTTTAATAATAATATTGATACACTAATATATTCTTTCTATAAGTATCACAAAAATGGCTACACACGATAGCGATATTGACAAGAACTTGTGCAGATAAATTGGTGCCATTTCTTGTCCCGTGTGATGGTGAGAGGAATATGTTTGTGCAAGAATCAACATGGTGAGAGGAATATGTTTGTGCAAGAATCAATTTTGCTTGAACTTGATTTTATCACCATTTATGCCATTTTATGTCAAAGTAGTTTTATTAATTATTAATAGATCAGCTAATGTTATCATCAATAATATCATTACATAATTACATAATGGCGGTATAAGGTTAAATTCGGTCTTAGGTACTGTACATTTCGATTTTTATACGGCCCGCTTCATTCTGAAGATTGTTAATTCGGCCCTCGGCAAAAAATAATTGCCCACCCCTGGTGTAGATGGTCTATAGGAGGGTCACCAATAAAACCACGAATAACACAAGAAAAGTATATTTTAAAAATAATATTGATACACAAATATATTCTTTCTGTAAGTATGACAAAAGTGGCTACACACGATAATGAGATTGATAAGAATGTGTGCAGATAAATTGGTGCAACCAATAGTCATTTTATGTCAAAGTAGTTTTATTAATTATTAATAGATCAGCTAATGTTATCATCAATAATTTCATTACATAATTACGAAATGGTGCCGTAAGGTTAAATTCGCCCTTAGGTACATTTCAATTTTTATATGGCCTGCTTCATCCTGAAGATTGTTTATTCGGCCCTCGGTATAAAATAATTGCCCACTCCTGATTTTGTAGGTCCTTTTCATTCTTTAACAGATTAAAGACAGTGGGTGGTCTCCTCTTGTTAATCTCTTATTTTCTTTCTTTGCTAAGTTTTTTATAAAATTATATCTTCTTAAATCATGTGATATTGGCATATAACCATCTGTTGTGTCATTGACTCTTTGGGTAATAAGTGTATTCCCAACATTACTATCTTTCAAGGCCATGCATTCTCTTCATAGAAATGTAAAAGTTCCAAATAAAGGATTTCATATAACCATACTGTTCACCCACTTTAATAATATAATCAATTTCTTCACTAAGATCATCTTCACGTTTATACAATATGGCTCTTTAGAAGAAAAATCTAAAGATGGCTTTTTTATATGATATGGGGTCATCTGACCATGGTCTCCAAAGTGGGATATGCATACCCCCTGGGGTACGCAAGACAATATCTGGGGTACGAAAGAAAATGGTGTGTGGAAGGAGAAATTTGAAAATGGGTGTTTTGAAATGTTTCCATCTTTATCTGATTTCGTTGATGAAATAATGTGACTGTAGAACAAAAAAAAAATCTAATATCTACACATTTAAGAAGTTTAGAAACATATTTTTGTAAATAATTCACAGATCTTCCTGGAGAAGAATTTCAATGAATTTTATAACCATTTACTGAAAATGTAAAAATTGAACTGAAATCGAATCTGATTATCCTGATTTAGTAAACACAGCAGCCGATGCATTCTTACCATTCGATTTTACTTACCTATGTGAGGTATCATTTTCTGCAATGATGGGTATTAAAACTAAATATCGAAATAAATAAAACTTGGCACCAGACCTTCGTATCCCTGTGTCAGAATAACATTAAATCAGCATTTTCAGAGATTATTAAACAAATGCAAGCCCACTGTTCTCATTAAATTGTAATAAGAAAAATAGATATGTATATATGCTTATAATAAAAATAATGTGCAATAATTTTTGGATATTACATAAGGACTTAGTTCCTCTTTAAAATACTAATTACGAAAGATTTCTGTTCAATCAATTGGAGTACGTGCCATTTATTTTTTCTGTCTTAGGGGTACGCAGTCAAAAAAGTTTAGAGACCACTAATCTAGGGATTAATACTGGTTCATAAGATGGTTTGCAGTAAACAGAAGTTATAAAATGCCCTTCTTCTGCAACTATTTTTATATCCAGGTAATTTATTGTATATTTATCTTTCTGCTCTAATTTCAGTATTAATCCGTATGCTGCAATGGTGAAATCATTAGCAAATCCTTGTATTCTCTTCTCATCTGACCATATGGATAATATGTCATCAACATACCTCACATAAAACTTTAAATCTGGTTGAAATTTATATACTTTCTCAGTTTCTACAGTTATTATTATCTCAGCCAGTACTCCTGAGATTGGGCTACATATCAGTATGCTTCTGGTCTGCTCGAAGATATTACCTCTAAACATAAAATATGAATTATAGCAAATGGTGTGTGCTATATCCCTAAGTAATGGTGCACAAAGATGGGCTTCTGGTACATTTTCTAACAAGAACCTATAAAAGGCCAAGCATGTAGGTTCCAGATGGAGAGACGGATACAAGTTCTCATAGTCATAGATTTCAGTAAAGAGTTTAAGCAGATAGTTGGAATTATGGATAATGAGCTGAGCTAGCTTAATGAAGAAAGGCTTAAAAGAGGATACAGAGTTCATTATAAAAAGTTAATTAGAAAGCTGGAAACATAGAAGTTCCTTCAAGAATGTAGAACAAATGATGTTAACCCTATGTCTATTCATAGAATTAAATTACCTGTGGAATCTAAATTAATACTAAAAAACACTAAAAGAATATGTCTGAAGGTAGCTATCTCTGATGCAAAAAGGAAGTACTTTAAGTTATTGTATACTATGGAAATGTATAAAAATTCACTAGTTAATCATATGTATAATGCCATATTTGTGAATGAAGTAGAGAAAGAAATGGATGTATTTAGAAAAACGTTAAGAAGAAAATATATAAATAAAATTAGATGGATTTTTAAGGTCCAACTTCCAAAGAAAGTAAGAAGACAAGTGGATTTAAACCAAGCAATAACTATAATAGAAGATATACATATACCATCATATGCAGAAAAGATATTTAGAAAACGCCCTTCTTGTTCTATTTTAAGAGAGACTAATATAATGGAGACATACCTGTCTTAGAAGACTTGATGAAATGTTTTGATAATCTAGAAAAAGAAAGATTAAGATGGTCAGTATGTTAACAAGAAAGTAACAGATAAGTGAAGGAAGAAAGAATTAAACAATGAAGATAAACAACTTGTGGATAAAACTATAAAATGGCTAAATGATGATAACCTAATTATAACCAGAGAGGATAAGTCTAAAAGAATGGCTTTAATGCATAGAACCATATATGATAAATTCTTGGAAGATTATATATCTAGAACTAGTCCAAAGCCATTATTAGCTGACCCAATGTTAAAAATAGCAGCAAAAGTAGAAAGAATTGTGAATAATAAAAGATTTCCAAAAATTTGGAGTTGAGAAAATCACAGCGCCAGTTTGCCCGAGGCTCTTTGGATTTGTAAAAACGCACAAAGATCCATTGGCAATGAGAACGATTGTAGAGAAAAGAACTGCGCCCACCTACTACTTAGAAAAAGCTATAGCAAAATGGTGCACAAGCCTAATAGGGGACATGGAACTAACATCGAATGCTACCACAAAGATCCTAGAAAGAATTATGAATATAGAATTCTAGAAATATAGATATCCTAGAAATTATGAATATGGAATAAGAATGATTCATTATTTTAATAACCTATTTCTATTAAAATAAAAATGTGACATTATAAATTAATTTAACCTTTATTTTAATAACACAAAGTTAAATTTAAGATTTTGAATATAATTTATGTATAAACTCATGAATTATCCTTTTATATGTCCCTGTTGTAAGGGATTAGAAAGTTTAAATATAAACAAACAATATGAGTAGCCACCATCATTTTTTAGTAATATTATCTTGTAGCTTTAGTTCAGAAGCTGATTGAAAATGCTCTTTTAATAGTAATAAAGTATTTTTCCTACTTTATATTGAATTGTTTTTCACATTATTTGAATTTCATTTAAAATCCCTTACATGGATAATATTCAGAATTAGCATTTTCATCATTCCATTCCTGGATCTTGTTCATTATATGATTTGAATAAAACATTTACTCCATAAAATTACCTCTAGGTCCTTGAAGTCCAGGGAATCCTTTTTTCCCTGGTTCTCCTTTACTACCTTCAATACCATTTCTTCCATTAAAACCTGGTTGTCCTTTAAATCCTTTTTCTCCTGGTTGTCCTGGTTGACCTTTTTCTCCTTTAATTCCAGGAAGTCCTTTTATAAGTGTAATATTTGGTGGAGGAATCAATGAACCTGCAATAATTATTGTTTAATTTCAAAATTTTATAAATTAAGTAAAATTTAAATTATAATTATTTAATTTAATATTATATCTTGCATAAGTAATAGTAAGTTAACTTTTTTCAAAATGAAACAACTTTTTAAGATAGGATTCTATAAAAACTTTATTTAAATCTAAAATTCATAACAGAAACATTTTTGGTCTACTTGATCCTCATCAGTTGTTTATATTCAAATATATACATAAAAATTACATATACATTAAACTAGTTACAAAAACAACAAAACAACAATTCTAAAGTTCTACAGTTAAAATTATTTTTTAAAGATAGATAGCTTCTTCTTGATTAGCCTTATTTTTTAACATTTGATCTACAGGTTGAGCATCACTATGAAATCATGAAGAATTATAACAGACAGAAAACTGAGATGTTTATGCTATGCTATCATAGATACCAGAGGAGATTTATTTAAAGCCAAGATGCAACTAGGGGCTGCAAAATGTCATTTCTTAAGGACAAACATAGAAGTAAGGGTGAGTAGTTCTGTGATGATTTGGAAGAAGCATGATAAGGAATAGATACATTAAAAAATTCAAATGGATTTTGAAGAACCAGATGCATAAAAAGAAGATGGAGTTGCATAGATCTTATGAACTTCTGAATTGGAGATATCCCTGTTCCAAAAACAGTAGATGAGTTTTTGTCATGTAGATCTAACACTGTAATTATTCAAACACTATTATGGAATAGCTTGGATACTGAAACCACTATTAACAAGATGTAATAATGTTGATGCTGATTACATAAGATGTAATATATAGTTAAAGAATTTTGCAAAGAGCAGCTGAAGAAAGTTTACTAATAGAAGACAAATTAGGGGGAAAAACTGGATGGAACAAAACTCTTTAATATGCATGAGAGTCAACAAATCACACATGATAGTATTCCTACATCAATTACTGTACAGAAGTCTATTGTTAAAATTGTACTTAACAGTGAATGTATGATAATAGTGATCTGACTGATAAAATACATGCTGAGATAGGATCAGCAGACAACAAAGACTCCTAAAATTTCTGAAAGATATATGTATGCAAGCATCAAAACCACCCAGATTATATAACTATCTGAGTATCACAAACACACTCTGCAGCTTAGACTATAGTGGAGAAATGATTTGTTAATATATATCTTAGAATAAAAATTAGCAAATTGGTGTAGAGAGTGTTTGCAAGATTACAATTGAAAGATCTGATCAGAAGAAGATTTTCTGGATATACTTAGTGAAACTAGACTCTTCCCTAATGAGGAGATGGCAATATTTGATTTTCAAATGTTATACCCAGTGATGGAATTCAAATAATTTAAAGAACCAGTTTATTACTCTAATGACCATTTTAAATATAAAAAAATGATATACCAAAAAATAGTTTATTATTTCATACAGTTAATACTTAAATAAGAATAATAAAAGAGTTACACAAAACTAGATTATGCTATAAGAAAGAGTTTTAAAATATTAATGAAAAAATATTAAATAATATCTGATAAAAAACAATAAAACTGTTATTTAAGATTTTCTTCTTGATTGGCATTCTCATTTGCAATTTTCTTTGCTTTTATTTGAGCATCATCAGCTGTGTGATTTATCTTTAACCATCTTTTCACTGTAGGAATAAGATCCCATTCCCTTAGAGGTAGGCCAATTAGACTAATAGTCATTGCATTTGATATATTAAAAATAGTTAGGCAATTTCTCTTCTCTGAACATATTATGATCATCTTTGAAAAACCCCTTCCTCTTCTGCTGAACTCACAGCAATTATTCTAACAATATTTTTAGCTCTTTGAACACTTTCAGGAATTGCATAATTCTAGGAATTTTTAAAAGCATTTTCCATAAAATCTCGATAATCATTAATATCAATTTGGTAATTAAAAATATCATTAAATATGATCAATTGTTCTTCAGCTAATTTCCATGGAACCAGTACTTCTTCAATATTCCAGTAATCTGGTTCCAAAAATTTGAGAAACTGTAATTTATTTCTATCTTGAAATTGGCTACTACTTGCTTTTAATAAAAATATTATACTTTAAAATTGCTTCTACTTAATTAAAATAAAAACCATACCATTAAACAAGCACTTTTCATGGTGAAGATCAATTTATTAAATTGTAAAATAATGTTTTCGGCATTCATCTATCATCAGGTTACACAATGGAACAGAATATTATAATCAAACTTTAAAAGTTTAAACAAAAAAGAACAATAATATGTTATTATGGTTACAGGTTAAAATTCAGCTTAAAATAATAAAACTAATAATAAACAGAATAATACAAACAAAAATACATAAATAAATATAAATTGTGTACCAATAATATGGCAAGGAGTATCATTAGAACAGATTTTACAGAAGTTATGTACACTCAGACTTCATTATATGGTCACTTCTGCAGACTTGAGAAAACTGACCTTATAAGTGGGATCGCCATATATATATATATATATATAATATAGGATAAGAAATATTCACTTCTGCAGACTTGAGAAAACTGACCTTATAAGTGGGATCGCCATATATATATATATATAATATAGGATAAGAAATATTTAATTTAAGGCAATGGTATTTTAACTATACAGTGCAAAAATTACTTTCATCAGGACTTCTGAAAAAACTATGGATCTATGGATATAGGAAAATAATAGATGCAGGCCTATATAAAATGAAAAACAAAATAAAAATTACCATATATACTCGAATATAAGCCGATCCGTGTATAAGCCAATTACCCTGACTTCAGAATTTGAAAATCAGTAAAATATTATACAATAAATTATGTGATCTTTGATTTTTAGTTACCGATAAATTAATACCACAAATATTTTATTGAAACTTTAAATATATACATATAAAATAAATTATTGTAATACAAACACCAACATTTCAATTTAAAAAGTAAAATTTTACTTTATCTGAAGCGATTGAACACATCGTGCTGCTGACTCCAACCTGCATTTGTATAAGTGCATCAGATAGGCGATTCTGCACTACCTGATGTCCTGCAACGCAGAAATTCTCAACAATAATTCAGCTAAAGTGATCCAGCACAGCATGCCTACATAAGATTCTTGGATTCACTCTATGACCAAATTCAAAAAAGTAGGAAAGTTTAATTGAAGTTTTATTGCCAAATTATGTCGTTTAGCAAAACACTGCAACTATGGATCATCACTAGATATGATGCTATGAGATCACATTGTGTGTGGGATTCAATATGAAACCATTCAACATAAGCTGCTGGCCAAAATGGGACTAACTTTAGCACATGCTACAGAGATTGCTGTTTCAATGGAGGCAGCCGCATGTAATGCAGTGGATTTGAAGACAATAGGTACTACTTCATTGGATTTGTTTTCAATTCAGCAGAAAAATAATGCTTGTTGTAAAAATAAACAGGTTAAAGGGGGTCTGGAAAATTCGCCCCCTGCATTTCGCCTCCGACAATTCGCCCCCTACATTTCGCCCCGAGAACGTTTCGCCCCCAGGACATTTCGCCCCCGGATCATTTCGCCCCCAGGATATTTCGCCCCCAGCACTTTTTTCCCCCAGCCATTTTCGCCCCCGTGTAGATAATGAATAGGCTACAAAATTGCAAATAATACACCAAGCTTTTAATGATTCTAATTTATTTTATTTTAATATAATAAATGCACATTATTATCGTTTAAAACTCGAATTTATATGCAATACCTCTAAGGCAATCAATCAGAATATGATTTTGAAAAAGTTCGACTATTCTTTTGATATGCATTAGTTCATTCTGCATTTTAAGTTAGGAGATAAACTAAAAACCGAACTATTGTTGGCTACAGACAACACAAAATCAACAGACGAAGAACCAACCCCAATGAAAAGTAACTCCTCGCGATATTCAATTCGCATTGCGAGTTTCGTATTTTGTTTTTTAATCTTGTTTACATATTTATCTATGTTTTCGTTGTTATTATTATTATCCTTAACCGTAAATCAGTTAATATTAAAATATCGTCGAAATAATTTTTCTTTGTTGTTTTTTATTTAGGTCTTATTACCGTAATAGTATTAATTGCAGTAATGTCATATTGGTATAGTAACAGATAGGAGAGGTATGGATGCGCTTTTACCCATTTTTATATTTCCGGAAAGTTTTTTTCTCAACATTACAATTGCTTAAACTGCGTATTTTTTTATTTCGCTTTCTCCTATATAACGATGAAGCGTTTTTTGGTGTATGGTATTTTGTAAACATTTTAATACTGTATCGAAAAGTGCTTACATCTTTAATTAATTCGTTAATTATTTAACAAGTGCAATATCATTATAACAAGTCTATTTCCATATTATAGTTACAGCCTAGCACAGTTTGTTCCCACTTGAAGTTCGAGGATAAGTTCGGCGAACTTGTTTCGAATGGGTTTCTGATAACGATCTACGTTATTTTGGATTAGTAAATTATAGAAAAAATAATAACTGCGTTATATACGCGTTATAAAAAGCGAAAAATTTATTTTTATCGAATTAACTTTGTTACGCGTCTTATATACAGTATATTAATTCATCTATAAATCGATGGCGGACAGATTATATAATGAACCATATCGATTACATACGTCATAGATTAATGTTTAATTTTTACAAAAATCATAATATTCAACACATTAAAGAACTACTAACTGAATGTACGGTACTTTTTGTGGAGTGTCAGACTTTATAAAAAACGTAAAATTAGCGATAAATTGCTCCAAATTCTTAACTTTTTACCATTTAACTACATTATAATTTACTTTTTGCCTCGCACACTCGTATTTATTCATTTTAAACAGTTTTAAAGATATCGTCCCATACACATTACAACTCTTTCCTATAATAAATATATCAAATTAGGCCAATTTATCAATAATTAATGTGTAACCGACCAAAAAAAAAAAAAAAAAAGGAAAGCGTTACACTTAAATAGCGAAAACCAATATTAGAAATTTTTATAAAATTGAATAAATTCTCAAAGTTTAAATAATAAAATATAAATTTATTTGACTGAACTACTTACATATTATACTGAGTGTTTTATCGATAATTTTTTTTTTAAATATTATCTAATTTTCTTCATCCATACCTTATTTTAATCATAAGACTTGCCACTATCAAAAAATGTCAAACATTTCGTTGGACGGCTAATATTTCATATAGAAAATTGTGATTTCTCCGATCTCATATAATGAACGAAAAGTTATCAAAAAAATAAAATTCGGAAAAATTTTTTACATCTTTAGAAAGACAATAAAAACATATTTAATTATAAAATTATCAAAAAATTTAACTGAAAATTAAGCGAGATTTTACTTTTTTAATTTTTGCTAATTAATTAGGTTTAATTTGTAACATCGAATATCTACTAAAGGGGCTGGGATTTCAATAAAAATTCCAGATATCGAGAGTTGACTATATTTGCAATTTTGTAGCCTATTTATTATCTACAGGGGGCGAAATGTGCTGGGGGCGAAAAGTGCTGGGGGCGAAATGTTCCGGGGGCGAAATGTCCTAGGGGCGAAATGTTCTGGGGGAGAAATGATCTGGGGGAGAAATGATCTGGGGGCGAAATGTCCTGGGGGCGAAATGTTCTTGGGGCGAAATGTAGGGGGCGAATTGTTGGAGGCGAAATGCAGGGGGCGAATTTTCCGTAAACCAGGTTAAAGATATGTTAGTTAACTTGAAAGAATTGACCAAATGTTATCATTGTGCAACTTTCAACCTAAATCTTCTGATTATCATTTCATTAACATTACTTGCTATACTTGTCACAAGATGGGTCATCTGGTTTGTATATGTCAGTCCAAAGGTAAAACTTCATAGAAAATGGATAATAATCATGGAAGGAATATAGTGAATCAGATGCAGGAAGCAAATCAACATACAGTACAAAGAGTAGAGAATATTCCCAGTCAATACCTTTTCAATCTTCACAGGGTGGGAGAGGCTCCTCCATCCACCAGATTATTTTGCCAAATTGAGGGCCAAAAAATTTGTATGGAAGTCAATTCAGGGACTCCCTTCTCACTCATTCCTGAATCAATGTATGTAAAGTATAGGCACATCTTTCCAGAATTGCAAGAGACTAATATTAAATTACAAATATACACTAAGCATCCAATAGAAATTTTGGGATTGCTACAAGTAAATGTAAAACATCATTCGAAATGGTCTTTCTGCCACTGCTAGTGGTGAAACAAGGTACTATCAATTTAGTCAGTAGAAATTGGATTTATCCATTAGCATTAATGTCAATATTTCAAGGAACAAGTGCTGATTTTGATTCATCTACAAATTCTATTTCTAAATTATGTTCAACAGAACTGTCCATGAAGGAAATACTGCAGAAACATCAACCAGATATTTTTGGCTGGTTTAGGCTAGGTAGTTTAGCACACTGTTAAAGTGTGCTAAACTACTGCCAAGTCACATAGCCCAAGTTTTTTAAATATTGCACATTAAAGCATATGACATGGGGAACGATGGAGCAATGAAATTGTTTGTTTGCTAAAGGAAAAAACATTGGAGCCAATCAAAACTTCTGAGGGGCTGCTCCTACCATTTCTGTTCTGAAACGAGATGGATCTGTTCATCTATGCAATGATTTTAAGTTTACTGTCAACCAAGCAACTGAGTTAGAACAGTATCCTCTGCCAAGAATCAAAGACCTTTCTGCATAGCTGTCAGGTGGCAAGACTTTTACCAAATTAGACCTCCAAGATGCATACTGTCAACTGGAATTAGATGGAGAGTCACAGAATTTGGTAAATAAAGGGTCATAAAGGGTTGTTATTTATACTTTATACTCATAAAGGCTTGTTTATTCTTGGCTCCATTTTGGAATCACTTTGGCCCCAGCAATATTTTAGTGAGAAATTGAGAAAATCTTGCAAGGTTTGACTAGGGTTTCCTGCTATTTAGACGATCTTTTAATAACAGACAAAGACAACACCATGCATCTAAAGAATTTGGACTTACCGTAGTTCTGTTTAGGCTTAAAGAATCTGGAGTGAAGCTTCATTCAGATAAGTGTGAGTTTCTGAAACCTATAGTAGAGTACTTAGGTCATCAAATCAACAAAGAAGGTCTCCACCCAATAGAGTCAAAGCTAGATGCCATTATAAAGTACCATCACCTAACATTGATGAACTGCATTCATTTATTGGACTGCTGACATATTATGCTAAAACTGCTGACATACTATACAAAAGAAAAAAAAAGACATACTATGCTAAGTTTCTACCAAACATGTCAACCCTACTTGCTCCCTTATACAAATTATTAGAATGGAAGCAGCCATGGAGATGGTCAGTAATTGAGGAAGACGCATTCAGAAAAGCCAAATAATCCTTAAAAGATTCTTTGTTGCTGGTGCATTTTGACAACTCAAAGAAGTGTTCTCATACTCAACTGAGAAAGGAGATCAGTCTATAGCTTTTGCCTCCCATTCCTTGTCAAAAGCTGAAAGGAACTATAGTCATATAGAAAAAGAGGCCTTGGCTCTGGTTTTCGAAGTGACACATTTCTGAAATTATTTATTAGGACAGATTCACTTTAGTGATGGTCCATTAGTCAGCTTGCTAGCTGAATCCATCCAACCTGTACCATCAATGGCAGCCACTCGAATTCAACACTGGGCATTGATTTTATCTGCCTATGCCTATACAGTTCAAGAAAGATATCCTGAATAATAATGCTGATGCATGCAGTAGATTGTCTATGCCAACTCAGATCCTCCCTTACCAGCCAAATCAGTATTGTTACTTGAACAAATCAATGACAGCCCAGTTACTGTTCACCACATAGCTCAAGAAATAGACAACAGTGTTCTTCTATGCAGGGCCGGCTCTATGGTTGCTGGCACCCCGGGCAAGCTGTACTTCGGTGCCTTTTTTAAGTATAATTATAAAAATTTTCACAAGGAAAAAACTAAAAACAGATAAATGAGTTTATTATCCTGGATTGCTTTTTAACAAATAATGAACAATAATAATGTTTTCTCAACCAGTATTTGGATAGTATGAATAATTAGCCTAAACTAAAACTTTTTTTTTTCCTTTAGATCAACAAATCTTTTCATGGCATATTATATTTATATTCTTTGCAATATCATTTTCTATAGACAAAATTGCCAAAGAATTCATACTGTCTTGAGAGATGGAGGATTGTATGTTTTTATAAGCTTTAGTAAAAGAGCTTCTATTGCCAGCAGCCACAGTAATAGGTATTATAAGCATTTTTCTTAATGCAACCTACAGATTTGTCATGACATCCTGTAATTTATTAGTGTTTATGAATCTAATTTATAATATACACAGAATTTCTTACCACCTGTACCACCCTTTTTTCTTGGAAATACAATGAGATAGGAAGTAAGGCGAAAAATTTTGATTACCAAAGTATATCCGAAGAATCAAATGGGCATGATAAAAATTTTGTGTACCCATCGGAAGTAGGGGCACAAGGGGTCGCCTTTGAAATTTCCAATGGAAACATATGCCGATTTTGGCATAATTGGATAGAACTGTGTAAAACAACTTTTGAAAGTTTTTAATATCACTTACAGATTGTGAGATATCACAAAAAAGAAAAGATGCCGCCGCATATACTGCAGATTGGGCTATTAAGCAATAAGAAAAAGAAGAATCTGACAGAGGGCATCTGTGTATTTGTGTGTACTGTACTCTGCGGAATACTACTGAGGCAGCAAGTATGCAGATTAAGTACTCGGTGGTATACTCGAACCACAGATGCGACAAGTCTTTCACCATCATAGTTCAGCACGGGGTCATACTCAAGAACAAGGGTTTCCTGACTTGTTTCAGCCCTTTATGAGTGCACCTCCATGTGCACAGATGCCCTTTGTTGGATTCTTCTTCTTATTACTTGAATAGCCCAATCGGCAGATTTTTTCTTTGTGATATCTCACAATCCGTAGGTGATATTAAAAAAACTTTCAAAAGTTGTTTGTTTTTTACAGTTCTATCCAATTATGCCAAAATCGGCATATGTTTTCATTGGAGATTTCAAAGTTGACCCCTTGTGCCCCTATTTCCAATAAGCCCACAAAATTTTTATCATTCCCATTCAATTCTTTCGGATATACTTTGGTAATCAAAATTTTCACTCTACTTCCTATCTCATCGCGTTTCCGAGAAAAAAGGGTGGTACGGGTGGTAAGAAACACTTTTTTTCCATTTTAAAAACGTCAAATTGAAAAAATATTTTATTTATTATTTTCACTTTTTTTGGAAGATCCTTGATGGCGCCTCTAAGCATGTGGTACACCCTGGGCAACTGCCCAAGTTGCCGGTACCTTGAGCCGGCACTGCTTCTATGTAAAGTAAGGCATTACATCACTCATGGATGGTCTAAGAAGGTACCCCTAGACCTGCAAAGGTTTTGGCTTTTAAGTAAAGAACTGTGTGGAAGGCAAGTTGATCTTCAGGGTCACTAGAATTTTTATTCCTCAGAAGTTTCATCAGTTTATTCTGGATGAATTGCATAAGTGTCACCCAGGTATTTCTGCCATTAAATCATTAGCTCGTTCATTGGCATGGTGGCCAGGCATTGGCAGCAATTTGAAAGCAAGGGTTACTGTGTGAACTGTCAAGTAAATGCATCAATACCTCCTTCAATGCATATCCCTTGGCTAGTGTCAAAAAAGCCATGGCAGCATATTCATGTTAATCATGCAGGACCAGTTGAGTGTCAGATGTTTTAATTGTAGTGGATGCAGGCACAAAGTGGTTGGAGGTTGTTCCAGTATCTTCAACATCATCTGTGACAACGATAGCTACCCTCTGTAGTCTGTTTGCCCAATTTAGCTTACCCAACAGCCTGGTGAGTGACAATGGTCCAGCTTTCAGTAGTACTGAATTCCACAGTTTTATGTCAAAGAATTAGAGTGGTATGGTGCTGTTTTGATGTGGGCTATCAATGAGATAACCCATATCAAAACAGCACCATACCACCCTAATTCTAGTGGAATTGTAGAAGAGCAGTTTGCATGGTCAAGATAGCATTAAGAAAAATCAACCAAGGGATTTTGCTCAATCGGCTGGAAAGATTTTTTTTTCACCTTCAGAAGGATGCCATTATCAGTCACTGGCATGTCCCTCACTATGGCCATGTTGGGATGACTTTTGCATAGTTGCCTTAACTTGCTGAGGGGAGATGATGTAAGCTTGGACAAAGTTCAGGCTCCCTTGTTTAAAGTAGGTGACTCAGTTTGGGCTTGCAACTTCATTCAGGGCCCCAGGTGGGTTACTGGCACAGTAACAGAAACAAAAGATAATGTATGTTAGAAGTGCTAACTCCTAAAGGCCATGGTGCATCACGCTGATCAGGTTTGCTTGAGGTTACCCATTCAGGAAGTCTCCCATGATAGTCCTACTCTCGTCAGAGATTCTCGACTAGTTTAACTCCAATAAAGGTTTTAGAATCAGAAACCAAAGCCAATCCAATCATTCCCCCAGTGATGTCACTTCAACCACCAGAACAAGAGACATTGGCCACTTTCCAGGATGGGCCATCTGCTCTGCCAGCAAAATCAACCAAGACAGGAAGTAACAGAACAATCAAGTGACAGGAAGTAAGAGTCTGCAAACCTTACTAGGATGTCAACTGTAGTTTCAACGTTGATTTGTCACTCAACCAGGATGTGGCAAGCTCCCAACATTTAGAACTGTAAATGATCCATTTATTCTGTTAACTAAAATTTTCCTTTTTTTAAGGGAAGGAAGAAATGTTGTAATTGTTCTTTGTTCTTTTTAATCATTTATAATGTAGACAGTACCACTGGTTTTGACCTCTGGGAGCATCGGTGGTCAGTTCATGTCCGGCAGTCTTGTTCCTGCTATTGATCGATGTATAGAGCAAAGTTTGAACAAAGACAATCTTGTGTTCATGTATTTCTTTTAACAACTATATAATTGTTTCCCTTACTTGATTTACAATTGGAGAAGGGAGAAAAGTTTAATCATAAAAATTAAATACATAAATATTGAATTAAAAATAATATTTTTATATAAAAAAATCCATGATAAGACACTATGATAAGCATTACATACTTAAGATATTTTTCTGATTAAAAAAACTGTTCAGAATACTGATTTAAACACCTAGGAATCCATATAAATTTTAATGATATATAGTTTTAGGTAATATTTTTTAATATAGTATTATAAAAAATGAAACTTTGGGAAATATGCCACATTTTATTTATTTTTTAAAGTTTAAAATAGTCCTTGTACGATATGCTTAGAAGAAATAAAAAATAAAATATATGTTAATTTAATGAATATGAAAAATGACATCATATATAAATTAGAATTAAAGAATTTCAGAAAACTTTATACATTTTAATATAAATTTTGTGATTTACTAAATTAATTAGTTTATTAAAAACTTGTATATTGCTAAGCAATTTTCTAGGAACAAATCCAATTACTTGATAAAATCTCAAAAAACATGGTAGTAATAAGGAATTCTCTTCTTTATTACTATTCTCATTTCTGTCTTATTTTTGATCTTTTTCATTCCAAAATGAAAGAAAAACAGATGGATTTTTGTTCATCATTTGTCAATCAATATGATAGTTCATATATAATAAATATCCAATTGGAATATATTTATAAGCTTACCTCATTTTACAGCACTTCACTTTATGGCACTTCGATAATATGGCATTTTTCAATTATATTTCATGTTTTTATTTTATATCTCAAAAGGAAAATTATTTGCTTCTAATTACAAATTAGAATAGATTGTTAAATTATTAGAATAGGTATATAAAACATAAATTATCATACAGATCAGTAAATTATACAAAAATCATTTATTTTATTGCAATTTTATTGTTCTATATGCTACCATGTTGTGATGTATGATGGCTTTTTTTTAGGTGAGGTTAGATTACGTTAGTCTCAGTTAAGCCACCATATCAAACTTGAGATATTCTGTACTTGCTGGTGAGCACTCTTAGCCCATCACAGGCTGCCAACACCTATGATGGGATCAATGAGAAGACTGAAGAATGGGATTCAATGGGCCAGGCCCAGACTCTCCTGAAAAAGTGGAGGTGTGAGACTCTGAATCAAATCTGGATCCTCCAACATAGAAAAGTAAATGTTTTACCAAGCAGAAATGATCAATTCTTGCCAAGATGAAATGTCACTGTGGGAATATGGTTTCAGTGGAAAATAATGAACGAGAAGTGCAGTTTGAGAAGAGATGAATAAAAGGATGTTCTGATCAAAAAAGAATGTTCTTTGTTCTGTTAAATTATTATTTGTTTTTACTTAGCATGAATCAAACAGATGTTTATTCTGTAAATATTAATTTATTACCTGGTTCTCCTTTTAAACCTTTCTTTCCTTTTGGACCCTGAATCCCATATTCACCCAATTCTCCTTTCTGACCTGGTGCTCCTGGTAAACCAATACCCTTTTCTCCCTTCTGTCCTGAAGGACCAGGAGATCCTAAAATACCAGGTGAACCTGGTATACCAGAATTTCCAGGTAATCCCTAAATAAATATTGAATATATAGAAATTAATATTTTTTATTGTTAAAGACAGCCCTTTTGTAAATTCTATATAAAATACAGCATAAATTTATGATCAAAAAGTTTTCATGTTTAATTTTATAAACATTATTATTAATCTTATTCTTTTTATACATTAATGACTGTCAATTATTAAAGGGAAATAAAAATAATGAATCTATAGGTTATGAACTATTTTTATAGAAAATGCACTACTATATGGACATAAAATATTCTTAATAATAGTTTCTTAAAATCAAAGAAAAAATTGAAGATTTAAATATATCTCATGTAATTCAATCTCATAAGATTGAATTACATGAGATATATTTAAACCCTCAATTTTATTAGAAAAGCCTGGGCAGAACTTTCTTTCTCTTCATAAGTATTTAAGCCATTATTTTATATTAAAGCAATTCCTATTCTAATATAATAAATAGTATTTAAGCCATTATTTTATATTAAATAATGGCTTAAATACTATTATATTAGAATAGGAATTGCTTCTTCTTAGTCTAGTTTTAGGAAATAAAGACAAAAATAAGCACTTAGTAGTAGTTAAGAATGATTTATTTAAAAGTAACAAATGTTTTTGGCTATTTACCATCTTCAAGTTACAAGAAATTGGAACAATACAAATTTAAATATCGGAACAAGATTAATTACTATTGCAACAAAAATCATTTCTAAATAATACATAATATAATAGGGAATAAAAATATAACATGATCAAAATTATAACTAAAAATTAGGAATGCTAAGCCTAAATGATTCCATCACTATGCTGGTTCCATCACTGGTGATTTAGGATGATTTATTTTTTCAATGGCATATTTCCATGCTGGGAGAAGATCATGAGCTGATCTTTCATTAAGGATGTTTTCTATTTTCTGCCTAGTTATTATCTCCAAAGAATCACTAATTAAACTTTGCCTAGGTGCTTGGAGCAGTTTTATAATTCTTGCATTATCCCAATGTATTTGTAGGTCAGTTGCATAGGATTCTGTGGCTGAAGCATGGTTAGTCTACATTTAAGTATATTCTGCCTGTGCTCATTAAGCCTCTGCAAAAGGTTTCTTCTGGTCACTCCAATATATGTAGCTGATTTGTATGTTTTTTTATCATTTACTGATATTTCATATATGCTTGGCTTTTCTGCATCACTTAACAGGCCTTTATCATTGCATAAGAAGTTAAAGAGGATTGCTCCTCTTTTTACTGCAAGTGTTTTCTTCTGGTTCTTTGCTACCTTGTTTACTACATTAAAGTTTCACAGATTGTAGAGTACAAATAGGAAAGTTTGATATTTGGCCATGGTATTATTGAAAAGTGGTTTGTTGTTGTCCTTACTGAATAGAGGTTTCTGCACTGATTTTAGTAGTTTCCAAAAATGGTTTATTATTAACTATAGTTATATCCTACATTCATAATATAGTTTAATTCATGTTTTCTATCTTCCAGATCAGCACGATATAAGAGAGCCCTTCTAAAGAATGATCTAAATGCGGCTTTTTTATAGATAACTGGATCATGTGATCAATTTGGTATTATCATTGGTTCATATATTAGTTTCTTATAAACATTGATTTTATAGCTTCCATTTATTAAATCTATTTGGAGATCTAGATAATGCACCCTTTGTTCACTTTGTTGTTCTTTTCTCAAGGAGAGGCTGTATGTATCTAAGGTAAATGTAGATTTAAACTCTTTGAGCTTTGTGCTGTCTTTCCATAATGCCATAACATCATCCACATACCTAACATAAAATTTTTGAGTTAGTTGAAATCATGGCATAAACTGGTTCTCTAGTGTTCTAAGTAAAGGCGGACTGGCCATAAGGGCATTCTGGCAACAACATTGGCGAAGGGCCAATGCTGTTGTAACAATATGGGATGATAGCTGACAAACCGTGGCCATAAGGGCATTCTGGCAACAACATTGGCGAAGGGCCAATGCTGTTGTAACAATATAGGATGATAGCCGACAAACTGTTTTTTTTATGTCACGCACAGCACTTTCAATATAATGTATATTTGTTTCAGATTCCTCTTTGTTCATTTTTATTCAAATATTTCAATATTTCAGTATTTGCACACAAATAAAGATTTGTATTTTAGGGTAATTATTTTTATATTGTCGTTAAAATTTGTTTTGTAAAAAGTACTATGTATTTAATTTATTTAATATATATTACAGTACTCAATTATAAACAACTAACGTACAGGGGATAAATTATATATTACAGATATATTGCTGCCAGGATATTAAGATATAAAAATCAAATAATAAATTTATAATAAATATTAAAAATAAATTTATATTATTACACATTCTTTATATCAAATTCCATTCTTTTTCTGCTACATAGTTTATATTTTAGTCAGTATATTTGATGACTCTCATTTGGAACTATATTCTGGACTTCATTAGAATTATAGCTATAATATATATTCATTTTAGAAAAATTGGAGAAAAATTGAATATTAACATATTTGTAGTTACATCAATATTGTTTTAATTGTAACTCTTGCTAATAAGAAATATCTATAGATTCTCAAAAATTAAAGTATGAATGATATATTCAAAAAATTGCTAGAACTCAAAAATATTATTGGATAGCAACTCTACTACTAACAATTTGAAATAATTTATAGCTAAATAACATAAAACAGTCATATTCAATTATAACAAAAAGACAATAAAAAATATATATATAAATGATCAAAACAGTAGAAAAGAAAAATTACATGAATAAATATATAGTAAATCAGTTTTAATTTTCTGTGATCCTATAGACAGACTTTACAATGTAATTGATAAAATGCTACACTATCTACCTTCCCTAAATAACATAAAATATAGATATGGCCATTCCCCTATTTCAGTTCAGTTATTTAAAATTTGTAGTCTTACTGAAATTTGTTTAATCATAAATAAATATAGTTACTACTCAACTTAGTTATTTCTATTAATGTTAATTTTAGATTTATGTTATTACTATTTCTATGAAAAATTTTATGTTTTTTGAAAAAAATTAAATGAAAATTACCAATTTTGTTTGTATGTTTCTACTATGGCATCTTGTCTCAAGATTATCAATTATAGCAATTTTATTTTACTTCATTTTTAATTTAGTAAATAATAAAGATTGATATACAAAATATATTTTATTTATAAATAATGTTCAACTGATTTAATAATAATGAAAATATTTAAAGTTTTATAATAATATCAAATAAAACTTTATCTGAATTTAAACAAAAATTACAAGTAATCATGATGTGTGTTCCAATGATAGTTGATTATAATTTGTTAAAGCAATAAATTCTTTAAATTTGTTTTTATTAATAAATAAATAACAAGAATGTGTGCTTTAACAAATTATAAATAAATCAAGCTTCTAATAATCCAGATTATTTAAAACGCTTTATTAAAAGAACTTTTTGGACCTTAATCCATCTTCAGTAGCTTACATAGAATATAACAATCAAACCATATGAAAAGAACAATTTTAAATTTATATAAACAAGTTATGAAATACTATTAATTATTTTAATTTACTATTACAAAATATATAGTAATTAATCATAATATTTAATAATATTTTATAATTTGTTTACATAGATTTAAATTTGTTCTTTTCATATGGTTCAATTGTTTTCCATTCTATTGAAAATGGATTAAGGTCCAAAAAGTGCTGTATTAAATATCATTAACAACCTGCCTTGACTACCCAAATTAAATAATCACAAGCTCAAATAGCAATAGACAATATTTTTTATTAGTGTATAATGTTTTCAGTCTATGTAGAAAAAATATCTTCAGTATAGAGTTCCTAAAGCAACACCTCAGAACGTACAGTTCGTTCCAAAAAGTTTGTCACCTGCTTCACAGGGGCTGAGCTTACCAGAAGTTGATCAATTATAAAGTCTGTCAGTTCGAATGTGCATAGTGGAAGCTAAAAATGGACGTGTCCGTTCTGACTAAAAATAGGGGTGAGATATACGAATGAGATGGGTCGATTACAGTGCTCTGAACTGAAAAGACTAATCGCTGCTCACTATTTCAAGCTGGGCAGACTTTCTAGTTATGAATTGAGTAAATAGATAACACGCTCTAATATCATTTTTTAAATTTTGAATATTGGCAATTATGAGTATGATAATTACAGATTTATTTTTTAAAATTCTAATATGCTAATATAAATATATCGTATTTGTTTCCCATCATATATTATATATAAACTATATATAGAGTTTTTTTATATATTCCCGTCGAGGATAAGAATGAAATTTTATTTGCATAAACCGGATTTTTTTGAAGTTGTTATATAAATTTATATTGATATTTAAAAATTGAAAAATGATTTCATATCGAGAATGGCAGCGATGTTTTATGAATTATAATAACTAGTTTTATAAGGTAGAGTATATATATATTCGGAAAGATAATTATTTGGATAAATTTGAAGCAAATGCATATTTATATATGACTAGTTCAAAATAAACATTTATTGATATACAGTGAAACCCCGATTTTGAAACTTTTCAGGGACGACCCGAAAAGTCGAACGAGCCGGGAAAACGCACGAAACGGGAACTCTGATGACGTCATAATAAAAAAGTTATATAATTAAAACGTAGGAAGAGGGAAAGTTTTACATTGCATGTATAGGAAAATGCTCGGACTTCCGAAAATAGACGTTTAAAGCGGGAAAGTTGTACGATACGGGAACGCACGAGCGGGGTTTCACTATAATTAATAAAATATTTCATAAGAAATGATTTTTTAAAATGAAATTTTGTAGAAACTGAGATTAATATTTATATCTTTATAAATCAATTCCAATTGTTTTATAATGTTTTGGGTGAAAACAATAAAAATACAAAGTGCAAGATATAACTATCTTTATTAAAATAAATAGAACATAAAACACAAATATATAGCTATTGAAATCTGTTATACTTTGTCTTTATACCAAACTTTCAGAAAGGCATGGTGGAACAAACTATAAATTTGACTATCCAACACAAATATAAACTCTTATTAGAAAAATTAGTAGAAAGCCAAAACAGGCCTAATAAAGCAAAATTCATTTTGAAACTCGTGTTCAATTTTTATGTTTTCTTTTTTAAAAACCGACGATAAAGTTGTCATGGAAACTAATAAATATCATTTGGTCAATCAATGGATATTAAACACTTTATTAATGAGAATCGTTTAGAATAGTTTTTAATTTTATTACCAATGCAGAAAAAAATTATACATTTTCAAATAAAACAATAAAATAAAATACTTCCCATAGTCGCCATTATGTTATTGCCAGTGCATTTGCTTGGTGCTTTAACAACTTATCTCTTAATTACTCGTGTAGCTACGACTATATAATGCTGCATTTTGCCTAAATTAATAACAACATAGATTAATTTGTAAATAATAAACTGAAACTTTCCTAATAAATGCTCAAAATCAATTTTCCAAAAAAAATGATTGAACACCTGTCATTAAGCCTACCTAACCTTGTTGCTTAGAAAAAATAAATGGAATCGTCCAAAGCTCTGCAAACTCGAATTCACACCTGTACTGATTAATCTCATTCGTTTGTAAGTATTGTAAGGAAGCCGAACATCTTCCGCTTAGGTGACAAACTTTTTGGATCGAACTGTACATTCTAGAAACAATGTTTAATTTTTAAAAAAATTTTCTATATATTCAGTTATTAAATTTCAATTATTTGCCTTTAAAAATTAAGATATTTATATGTATAAATAAAAATAAAAATTTATAACACAAGATGTAATATTAGTATACTATAAGTATGTCATAAAATATAATGTACAAAAATTCACAAGGAACACAGTTCAAAAGACATAGGGATGCTGTTATATTCTGGAACATAAATAAGTATAAGTAAATTATTTCTTAAAACATTATCCTAACAAGTCATAAGATATACACACCATGGATTAAGGTCCAAATATCTCACATATCAAGGTCATTATTATGTTTTATGCATTAATTTATCTCAACACCATAATGGGGAGTTCCTGTGACATGTTATCATTTATGACATTACCTTTCATTTTTAATTTTTCAACCTCAATAGCCTCCACAATACTTCCACCTAAATTCCTAAATAGTAATCTTACAACATATGACCCTACCCTATTGGATAGATATATCATTTTTGTATACTCTGACCACCAGGGCTGTATCCTGCTCACTTAATTATATATTAACTTTATGTTCTGCCAACATAGTTTTAAAAGTTCTTGTGGTTTTCCCCTATGTATTCCTCACATTTCTCTACTGTACAATTATAGAAAGGAATAGTATAGACTCTTGACATCTTCCTAGAATTCTGGAGATCTTTATTGTTTCTTAGGAATGAAAAATAGTTCTCTGCTTCTTATAGACTACATTTCTTCTCTTTCCCATTGACAGCTTCTTTACAAATTTATCTAGAAAGGAATGATAACTAATGCTATAATATGCTTCACTTTGTTGTAATGGCATATCTATATTATATTGCAGAGATATTAATACCGTAGGGGCAGCCATCAATTTCTTGACACTTTTATGCACAATGTCCTTAGTTTTATACAAGTAACCATGCTTAAAGCCTTGTTCTAGAATGCTTCAATATTCAATCACTCTGTCTTCATGCCTTATGCAATGTATGTCATTCTTCTAAACATGGCCCTAAACAACAACATTTTATATGCTGTAGGGTCTTGTGATCAAGCAAGTATGATGATAGGTGAGTAGGATTAACAAGTTATATTCACACAATGTACTTACTCTCCATATTGTTTAAATACATTTATATCCAGATAATGGAAAGTAACTATTCTAATCATTTTAACATTTAAGTAATTTGGAGTTATTAGAACCAGATTTATTTATAATTTCATTTTTTATTAAAAAAATTGTATTAGTGAAATATTATTGGAGATAATTTTTTCATTTAATTAATAAATATTAATTTGATTTTTAATTAAGTTTATCCAAACATTTGAAAGATATAGTGAATAATGGTAGCTTCTGATGATGAGACTTTTCATTAGAATTCCTTTTGTGGAGAGAATTTTTAAAAACAATGTGTTTTATTAAAAAATAAATAAAATAAATGCTGTTTTTTACTAAAGCCATTAGAAACATTAGGAGCTTTTTTATTTTTTCTTCACATATCAACAATTTTTCAACACTATATTATACTATAAATTAGATCTTTAAAAAAATGCATATTAAAAATAAATTGGGCATAATTAATTAATAATTAATAATTTATATAAATTGCCATACTTTTTTGCATAAAAAAATAATACATTATAGTTTTTGGTCAAGAATTGAAATTACATATTCAAATGGACTAGAACTGGAACAGATTATTGATTTATACTATTGATTCCTGTGAGGATCGTGGGGGCAAAAACATCAAGAGTCAGGATCTGACACCAGAAGTTTTTAACATGACCTCAACATAGAGAAATACAATACATTAGGATGAGATGGCCATATAATATATGTTTGGCACATGGGTCTGTGGTGCCGAGGTCTGGGATTTAGAGATTGACTCAAAGCTTAAATATAATGATAACAAAATATTTATTTAAATAAAGTGCAATATAAGATGAAGTAATTAACAATATGTATGAAGCGATATATATATTTAAGCCTAATTTTACAATTAATACATTCTTCCAAGAGAGAGAGTGAGTTCTGCCGTGATCTTCCGCATATATCTGAGAGAGAGACTTTTACTGACATACACTATCTTATCTTGAAGTAATCCATGCACTAACATTAAATGTCTAAATGTTCACAAGTTTGTTGTGCACAGTTCACCATAATCACTGTCTTAATCTGCCATTGTTGTCATTCATCGTCTCCATCGGCACCTCTGATGGGATGAGTTGCATTCCTGTTGTTAAATTTACATGATTGTTGTCTTGTTCATCTCTCTAAAAAAAATTAACTTCTTCTGACTCTGGTTCTGACCAATCTCCTCTTTCTCTGATCTGCTCTTCCTCTTTTTCCTGTTGATCAGGAACTGATTATTTATTTTACCTTCAGACAAGAAACAATTGGCAGAACTTTTCCCACAATTCATAGTTCTTTGTTTGTCATGATTAATCTTTATTAATTTATTATTTCCTTTAAACAAAATTTTACATTCAATTTTTAACACAATTATATAATTTTCCTACAAAACAAGGGAGTCTTCCCAGGGATCACCAGGATCTCACATTCCTGAAGAAAAATACTATATATTCCTTAACTTCTACAATTAATTAGAATCAAAAGGTTTTACCTAATTCAAATTTTGGGAAAGTTGGAAAAAAAATTTTTTAACAAAAATTCTGAAACTAAAACTACTAGAGTTACTGGACTACAGGTAGTCCTTGACTTACAACAGGGCTCCATTCAGATGTCTCCATCGTAAGTTGATTCTGATGTAAGTTGAGGACTTTTTTAATTCTTGATTTATTTGTTTTCTATTTTAATATTTTTATAAATTCGGTTTCTATTTAACTTAAAATGGTTAAACTTAAAGCTTTCCTTACTTTTTTACATTGGAATTTTCATCAGTAATATTATTTCTCTTCTGACATGATAAAGGATTACAACAAGATACAAAAATAAGGCTTTGCTTGACAATTAATGGCAATGTTGTGATGCTTATACAAAAGCAATGTGATATATATATATTAAACACTCTGCAATTCAACTTTGCCACTTGCTATATATATACACATACACACAAGCGGCAAAGTTGAATTGCAGAATTTTTAATAATAATTTTTGGCCGTCATAAGTTGAATCCTCGTAAATCGAGGACTACCAATATTGTGCCTGTACTACATTATGGTACCATATTGCTCTCTGACTGAAAGCAAGACAACACCACATAATATGATACTCGAGACAATGTCACCATGATACGTAAGATCAACAAATAATACACTAAACATAGTTAAATAAAGTAATATGATATTTTAAATGTTTTAAACCAAAATGTTCAAAATTGTATCTTGCAAATGTCTAACCCTCAATTTACACAATATTTGAATTATATGATTTCAGCTTAAAATGGTTGAAAAAATTGATAATGAATTTTCATTTTACATGGTACAATTTTGCTTTAATATGGATTAATGCTTTTGCTGCCAGCTATTTTTTCAATTAAGCTTAATTAACATGCAAAAAAAATTTTTTAAATAAAAATTGTGAAAACTTGCTTAATTTTTGTTGTAATCTTTTGAATTTTCAGTATTTATTAGATTTTTTTGTTCTCTTTCTAACAATTTAAGCATTTTTAAAATTTTTTTTTTTTTCATAACTTTTTGTTATGTATATGACAGTGGCAAAAAAAAACAATTTTTTTTTATATGCAATTTTAGCTATCCAATGAAATAATCAAAAGTTTTCTAGGTAGCAACAAATCTTCTGAACAAAATGGGCCATGCCTGAAGATATTCATCCAAATATTTCAGAAATTATTGATAAAAAACCATGAGTTACATAAGATTTGTTGATTGAAATTACATCATATAATTATTTAAAAAATTATATGAATTCATTGAAATATTGTAATTTTTATTATTATTTCATGTTTATTAATTTGTTCTTACTTCATTTACACAATTTTTTGCAGCACTTTTTATAAATTTTTTTAATTTATATGATAAACTCCTAACACACACACACACACACACACACACACACACACACACACAAACACAAACACACACACACAAACACAAACACAAACACACACACACAAACACACACACACAAACACAAACAAAATGGCATAATCTTGTGCATATACAACTATAATATATTCTAATTAAACTGCAGTTGATTTATTATAACTGTGGACCCAATGCCACTTACCCATGTGCAAAGTAGGCTTGGCTGCATTTTCTCAGGACAGAAGTGGCTGCTATAAAGTGATAAAAAGTGCCACACTCCTTTAAATTACCTGAGGGCATTTACATTTCATTTTTCATAATTCTCTCATAAATTTCAGTGAAATTAAAACAAAAAAATTAACGATTATACAGGTTACACACACACACAAACAAACACACACACAAACAAACACACACACAAACACAAACAAAAAACTCACCCTGTATATATATATATACATATGTTATTGCTTGCATTTACTTTCTTATAAACTGTAACATTTTTATAAATCAAATATCTGAACTTACTTTGAGTAACTTGTCTGACTTATTTTTAATTAATGGATTTGAGAAAATATGTGATTATTTTTTATTTTAATGATCAAACTTTAAAAAAATCATTCTGAAAATTCTTTATTTTCTTATAGGATATAAAGGTGATAAGGGTGATAAAGGAGATAAAGGATCAATTCCATTTATACCATATGGTGAAAAAGGTGATAAGGGATATCCAGGAATATCAGGAGAAAAAGGTCTACTTGGACCAGCAGGAAACACAGGCCAAAATGGATTTAAAGGTAATAAATAATCATATATCAATAATTTTTGTTTAATCTTTCCTATTCTTGATAACAGTGCAGAAAATCAGTATTGAGTCTATGGGAGTGGCATATTACCAACTTTTGTGATGGTATTAATTCACACAGAACAGTCAATTTCAATGTAAAAGGTAACAGTGTCAGTAAGAATGGTATTTATTTTTATGTAATCGTGCCTCTGGGTTTTCAGTTTTCAGCTTCAAATAAACATTTGAATACAGTTTGCTTCGTTTGATGGCTAATCATGCAGCCTTTCAAGAATGACTTAAGATTACAACTCTGCCATTTTAGAACAGTTAGAATCAATTGGGATGCACAGAACAGCATTGCAAATCTGATCATTGTATACATTATAAACATGCAGATAATTTACTATATGTTAAAATCATGTTAATATTGTAATTTTATTCAAGCTTATATGTTATTTGCCAAAATTGTCATTATTTTATGGCAATTTATTGTAACGTCATGAATACCATATATACTCGTGTATAAGCCGAGGTTTTTTTTTTTTCCTCAAAAAAATTTCTGAAGTAGGGGGTCAGCTTATACACGGATCAAAAAAATCAACTTTTTTTTTGGCTGGAGAAATTGAAGTAATAAGTAAAACCATAACTTACTGAACATCTCCTGAAGACCACAAAGAAAATTTTGCAATAATTAATTTAATACATTATCAGGTAAAATTTTATCTTACTCCGAAGTGACCGAGCTCGTCACACTGCTGACCTATATCTTCATTGTCCATTTCCTGGACAATGAAGATACCTTCAAGGCCCTGCAGGACTTTCTCCACAACTCCTCAGCCTTAGCAAGCAACATGCATCAAACATCAAACTTAAACTAATAGACTCCATGATGCTTCAACCTTGACTCGTGAAATGAATCTCGTAATAACCCAAGAACTGGAAGTGCATCAACTTCCAACTATCAGGACTCTTCCACAACAGAAATTGTAAACCTTCGAGATCATCTTTACTTCTGTTTCTCAAACCCACACAGAGAACTTGTCACGGGTGTGCATCTTTCCATCTGTCAAATGATACTCTCCCTATAAACAGGAATACTGAACTCAAAGTAGACCTTCTTTATTTCTGTAAATATTAATATTACACTCAGATCATGTAAACTACGGAGTACGTCTTCCCATCTGTCATATTATTAGTTATTCCACACCCGTATATGGGGTATAATATCCGTTCCCCTCCTCATCTTTTACTAGTGATCTGCTCACTTTCTTCAGCAGAATCTCTTTAACTAATACTTCTCCTTCCATTTCTACTTCTGGGCTATACCTATGAGTTCAGCCTCTACCCCCTCAACAATTAATCAAAAATCTTACCTAGGATTCATATCTGAGTGAAAAAATATATTTATTTTTCATTATTATTAATTAAGAATATTTTAATCAATTTGCTAATAATCGATAAACTCTTATTATATTTAATTCATCAATGATTTAATTAAAATATATTAAAAAGTAACTAAAATAATGTTAAAATAACGAAAAAATAATAATTATTTAAAATCTGTACTGAAAAATAACTTTAGTCTATCAAAAAAGTTCATCGTAAGCAAAATCAAAACTTTGAAATTGCATGCTTAAGGTCTAGAAATCACGTTGCACACATCATCCTAACGTTATATGACATCATCATTAAGATGAGCTACTCATTTTAAAATACCATCAAAAGTTTGAATAATTCAATTCAACTCAACTATAGGGAAAATGAAACTTTCAACGGTCTCTTGGGAGCCATGTGACATAGACGTATTGTAATAAAATTTTTATTGTGATAACTTAATATGAATTTTTTTAGAAAAGAAAACAGTTATTCATTCAATAACAAAAATATGTTCTTATACAAGTTAACAAAAATAAGTTCTTATATGAAATAAGTTCTTCTTCTATTAGGCAAAGGACATCAGGATTAAGTAGTTTTAGCCTGTTCCTTTGGGATCCATTGTTTAGCATCTCAAAATTATCCCTTCTGTATTTTTTAATTATGCTGTGAAGCCCGATCCAAGTATTTTTTCTACAGTCTAATCTATTCTACAAGTTTACAATATCAGTTTATTCAATAGCCATACTACAATAATAAATACATCAAGTGTTTATAAAGCCAGGACTCTGACTGCAGACAAGATAAGCTAAAGACTCCATTATTGTAAAACTTTCAAGACTTATTTTCTTTGTCAACAGAACAATCTAAATTTCTTCATTATTGTATAGTTTTTCAATTATCCTATACAATTTTTCTCATTATTTTATTGTTTAGATTAATTATATTACTGTCAAATATTATATAACGATGAATATGTATGTAACTCGAATCAATGGAATTTATTCTATAATATTAATTAATTTTAATCATACAATAGCAATTCATCAATATATACTGTTTTTGGATATTTGTTAAATTTAATAATCTAACTTTAAACAGTAAAACTAACGAATTCAATCGGGAAAAGTTTAACTTTAAATGAACTTTTAGACAGGAGGAGAGAGAAAAGAATTTATAACTTGTCAATCAAACCATAAACAATGCTTTGGGAGAACAAATGACGATCAAAGTACAGATAGCTGCAAGGTCCAAATTTAGAGACCTTAGGAAAAATATGATAGTAAAAATATCCTGTCAGTAAAGTCCACTTGCCAATCCCAGAGGAAGAGAGGGGTACAACTTGACCAAATAAGGTCAAAAGTGAATTCAAACCTCCCTCTCTCCTGACTAGGAATAAAAACAGAGAAACAGCCGAGCTCGACACTCGGAGCTTTCGTGTCTTACTGCATTTATACTTTTCGGACAATTTTCTTTGGGATAAACCATTTGCTGCGTATTCTATCACTTTTACTCGCATCTGCAAATTTAAAATATTGATCTTTCCCTTTCCCGACATCGCAACAAAACTCGACCTTATTTGAATGAATAAAAACTACTAGACAAACTTACAAAGCTACAAACCACAGCAGACAGAGAAAATCCAAATTCAACTATAGTATCCCACTCCAACAGTCGATTGTTAGAGTCAGAGCTGTCAACCACTTGGTTCAAAAATTAGCCAAAAAAGCGCCAAACGAATTAAAAATTCAACTAGAAAAAAACAAGTTTTTCTGTTTAAAATTCTTCAAATTCCTTCAGAAGCATTTATTATAGTAATTCCAAGATTATTGTTATATCTAAATCTGTAATTGAACATTAGCTTGTTCTTTCTAAACCCCAATAAGCTAGATTTCCGGTAGAAATAATAGTCGTCAACTCTGAAAAGTATGGTCGCGGTCGGATTAGAGAGTGGTCGCTTTAGAGAAAAATAAATACATGATAATTATATATCTCTAGTACTGTTTCTTAAAAAACTGGTCATTTTTACAGGCGGTCACCTAAAAGAGGTGGTCTTCACGAGAGATTTCACTGTATATATATATATAGAAGCAATTGAGAAAGAGCCTGGAATGACTCTTATGAAAATCTGGGAGAATCTTCTTGAACATGAAATTAAGTATATATGTCTTCCATAAGAAATGCATTATATATATATATATATATATTACTTCCCAGAAGAATCTTCTTGAACATGAAATTAAGTATATATGTCTTCCATAAGAAATGCATTATATATATATATATATATAGTATTACTTCCCAGAATTGCGCCAATTACATTATGGACATGTTTCTTTTGTTATCAGCCGCAGCTACTAGCAAACCACTGCACTAAATTAATGTATATAATAATATATATTTTTCTCATTAAAATTTGTATTAATTTAAAAATATCAATAAATTTATTTTCATACATCAATATTATACTCAAGTTTTCTCTACCATTTTGTTAAAGTGTTAGTAGCCAAAAGTTAGAATGTACATGCAAAAGGTTTAAATAAATTTGCAAAAAGTTTAAATATATTTGTAAAAAGTTTAAATATATTCGCAAAAGGATTAAATCAATTTGCACAAGATTTAAATAAATTTGCGAATGCTATAGAAAAAAAAGAAACTGTTTGTCAAATTCTATGAAGGCTTTCTGTAAAGGAGGCAGCATCAAAATCAGGTATAAAATGGAATATGGTGAAAAGCATTGTGGGATCACGGCATCCATTAATGTAAAGAGAGAGAGTCTCGGGTTAAGAGTAACCCGACTCTTAACCCTCGGGTTAACCGAGAGACTTAACTGGGTTAAGGGGAGCTTTCTACATCTTGGAGGATAAGGCAGGGGCCATAACCTCCATATAAACAGAAGAAGTTAGTGAGCTCTCTTCTTTCACTTACCGAGTCATTCTACATATACTTCTATGCTACATATACTTTTAAGAGAAGAAAGAAAGGAAGAGAAGAAGAAACGTCTCTCTCAAGGTATGTTTATGGGTTAGAAGTAGAATCCCCTTTTTTTGATATTCTTGTTTTATTTGGAATTCTTTAGTTTTACTACGTTAACTTTTGCCTTCTTTTTGCTCATTATATGATCCTTAAGTCATTTTTAATTTATGTAAAATCTTATTACTTAATATATTAAATTTTATTGTTATATTCATAAGCTTGTGTTTTCATTTCAATGAATTTCCAACGCTTTGGACTTCGAGGGCCACTTACCACACACTTAAATTTAAGTTCTTTTTCAGTTCGAATAACTAAAAACACGTGTTTGGTATGAATGCAACAAATTGTCACACCTGGTGTCAGATACTTCTTGACTTAAGAAGTGATAATTAGGTTCATTTGGATTAAAGTTCCCTTGAAGGTTTGTATTATGTAAAAGTTTATAATTTTCAGTGTAATTTTTTTTAAATTTTCACAATTTATTATGTTTTTTTTATAGTGATTCTAACAATGTAACAAAGTTTTTTGAATTTTATTTCTTTCACAATTTTTCATTCATTATATGAGATTGGAGAAAACATGATTTTTTTTATATGAAGTTATAACTGTCCAGTGAAATGTTTGATATTTTCTGATATTGGCAAGTCTTGTGAATAAAATAAGATATGAATGAAGAAAATCAGATAATATTTTTAAAAATTATCAATAAAAAACCAATTATTATGCAAATTTTAATTAATTTCGTTAGTTAATTAGTTGAAAAGTGACAAAAATTTATTAAAATATTGTCATTTTTTTTAATAAAATATGTTTATTGTTATTTTTCTCTCTTCATTTCAATAATTTTTATTTTAATTTTTTTATAAATTTTCAGATTTATAACCATAAACCTGATATATGTGAAAATTGTCCACAATTGTACATAAGTAGCTATAACATTTTCTACTTTACTCTAATTGGACTTGAGATACTTTATCGAACAGTACATCCAATAACACCTGCAGTTCAGTAAAGTAGGTTTGGCTGTGATTTCCTGTGAAATGATTGGATCTCATAAAACAAGAAAAGTGCCATACCCCTTTTAATAGCCTGGGTTGTTTACATTAGGATTTTCTCGTAATTTACTAAATTATGTAAAAAAGTAAAGCAATAAATGGTCAAATAAGTAAAAATATTCTATATTTTAATAGAATTAACCAAAACTTTTACACTCATCATACTAAAATTCCATGTTTTAGTTAAAATTTCAAAAATAAATCTTGCCCCAAAATCAAAATAAGATTTCTAAAATATAATAGAATAGAAAGCAGAATCGATAAGATATGATGAAAAATAATCCAAATTCTACACAGTTCATTACATTTTCTATCTATAGAATGGAATTAAAAAGAAATTCGGCAATTGGAAAATATAGAACACATCTTCAGATGCACAGTATTTTCACCCAATAAAGGGAAAAACCCCTGAGAACTCAGGATTGAATTTTATTTATATCGTTTTTTGTTCTGTCATCTTGATATTTATTTCTATCAAACACATAGAATGGGTTAATAGTATAACCAGGATTCCTTTTCATATGCACCAAAGAACAATAATTCAGTTTTTTTGAATTGGAAATGTATGAAATGCAGAAATCTGTTGAAGACTTTCAGCACAATATGAGAATAGTTTTCTGTATCAGTATAGACCAGATAACAAAATGAGGCAATGGTCCCATTCATTAACTATCTAACATAGTCATTTTTACCCTTTTTTCTGTTGAGGAACACATTTTAATATTTTAAAATTTGGCAGCACTTTTTCTGTTGAGGAACACATTTTAATATTTTAAAATTTGGTGGCACATCTTTCTGTTGAGGAACACATTTTAATATTTTTAAATTTGGTGGCACACGTTCAGGAACACATTTTAATATTTTAAAATTTGGCAGCACACCTAAATATTTAAATAATAATTTAGATTTAACAATGAACTTTTACTAACAGATTATTGTATTAATTCTTATTACATTCAGATTACAGACATACTTTACGAGATCATTAAATAATGGTCCTTATTAAGCACCTGTGTTAAGCACAGATTTAGTTATTAAGTTATAGTGCCACTTGCAGATTTTGTTTTTTTAGAGAAACTATAATTTTAATTTAATTTTATTTCTTAATTTTTAAATCATGAATAACGACAAAAAATTTCAGCTGTTGCAGAAATTCAAGGATTATAGTTTTCTAATGATACCCTACTTGTAGGAATTGGTACAGTGGTTCGACTGCAAAAGGGATATCCAGTCAACCATGTTTCATTATTAATATACAGGGTGGTCCAAAAGTAGGTAGACAGTAAAAGATAACATTTATTTTGAGATTACATATATATACAATTATATTTACTAACACAATTATTACATTGACAATTAAATTCTATTGTGAACAATAATACAAAAGCCCTTAAATTTTATCAATGCAGGTGCTCAAATTGTTTTCCATCACAATTTACACAGCTTTGAAGTCTGCCTCTTATGCTTCGACAAACATTTTTGCACAAGTCTCTTTGGATATTAATTTCTTGAAATGCATCTCTTATGCAATTTTTCAAATTGCTGACATTTCTTGGTTTTCGACTATAAACTTTGTCCTTGAGAACTCCCCACAAGAAAAAATCCTATATAGACTACAGTAAATATATATATATTTATTAAATGGATAAACTGATCGATACGAATTGTTTATAAAAATTTTACCGGAGAGAGAGACTGTTTCGGAATGCAAATATGGAAGGGATTACTCGTTAATTATTTTAATTAAAATATCTAAAAAGGTTGTTTTTTCCCCACCGTGAATTAATTTTAAGTAAAAATAATGATACTGGAGTACTTCAGATGAAATTATACTGTAGTTACGAAGCATTAAGTCTAATTATACCTGTTGAAAAGAACGAATTGTCTCCTTGAAGAAAGGCAAATGCGACGGAGGAAGTTATTAAATCAGTTAGATTGCCAACTGTTATCGATAATTGGTTTAGTCATCATTTTAAAAGTCGATTTTGGACTTTTTTTTTTAAATATAATCCTTAAATGTTTTAGAAAAAATTTGTTTAAATTGACATTTTATCGGTTTAAACCGAATGCGATTTGTGTGGAAGTTGACTTCAAGCATTCGCTTCGGTTCTATCTCTTAAAAACTTTTTGTTTTTAAGTCTACAAAATATAGACGTTTATTAAAAAAAAAAAAAAAATTCAAAGAAAATGTAATTTATTCAACCTTTTTTTTTATTTTTTAGCAGAATGTTTTGGACGTCAAGTCGAAGAGAATTTTTCTTTTTTTTTTTTCTACTTTCGTTCCAAAAATTAATTAAAAAATAATGTTCAAACTTAATTTTTAATTAACAAAATCATCAAAATTAAACAATAACTGCATACATAATACGCCAACTGATGTAAACCTACTTTTATTATTTTTTTAATTATTCAGCAGTTATTCTAATAAACAGCGCGCCGAATAATTACTTTTCGCGATTGTTTACTTGTTCAACGTTATTGTTTTATCCAAGTTTTTTTGATTTTTGTGCACATTTCGTTAAAAATGCATCGATTACAGACTTTTATTGTGGATAATTATGTCATTAGAAACCGAAAAAAAAAAATCGCAAAAATCAATCATATATTTAAATGTTTAAACACGCATAAAATTCTCTTCTTAAAAAAAAAATATATATATATATATCTGCGCTGTTTATTATAATAATTACTATGTCTATCAAAATTACCGTGTATTATCTATTCGTGTGAATAATAGAAAAATAATTATTTATCAGATTTCCCCCCTTTTTTCACAAAAATAAAAAATTAGAAGCGATCTGCATAAAGTTAAGAAAGTTTCGCGACTTGACAACAGCACAGAAATTGCTTCAGAAGTTGACTAATTCATTACATTAATATAAGCGATCTGCATAAAGTTAAGAAAGTTTCGCGACTTGACAACAGCACAGAAATTGCTTTAGAAGTTGACTAATTCATTACTGTGCAATTGTTAATAATTCACAAATGATAAGATTATTTAAATTATTAAATTAAATTTGTTGTTTTATATATATATATTAAAAGTTTTAAAACAAACGGCATTGTTTGGTTAAAACTATTTAATTCAGTTATGCATATTGCATATGCTAATGTTTGTTTTAAAAGAAAACATATATCGCATTAAGTTGCAAAATTAATAGGCTACTCTGAAACACGAAATTTCGGATACCATATTTTTATTTTAGCAACTAATTTAGATTTTAATTTTAAATGGCTCTCGTGTGCCGAGAATTTCTAATTTTCCTTCCATTAATTCCGGTACATTCCGGATTATTTACAGTTTAATATGGAAATATAACTTTTCATAAGTAAATATATTAGGACATTTCATGCTAACTTTCGACTTCCTGATCTATGTAGGAAGCGTATTTCATAAATTTTTAATTACATTAGATACATAGACTTTAAACGTGGTAATAATTCAGGAAATGCATCTCATCGAGATCTTCGCTATTTGAACATTTAAATTCGTGACTACACGTTATTTAATTATTAATTAAGTGTTCCCATAAGTTCACGTACTAATTGAACAAATTTGGCCTTAAATGAGATTCGCTCTTTAGCTTAACGACTATCATTTCTGCAACTTCGAAATTCTTTTTTTTTTTTTCCTTCTCTGTTGTTCATAAAACGTTATTATTATTATTTTTTTTAACGAACGTAATGTTTTCTTATTTAAAATTGTTGTTTCAGCAAAATTTTATGTGAAAGTTTATGCATATAATCATTAGAAACTTTTCTATAGAAAAAAATGTTACGCTATCACTTTGCCACTTTCTTTCTGGAATTATTTTAAACAAATGTCTCTTAATAATCAAATTTTGAGCGATTATTCTTTATTATCTAGAATAAATACTTGCTCGTAAATTTTAAGATGCCTGCATAATCGTATTAAATTATGGCGATCGTTTAAACATCGATATCTTTAAAATTATTGTCGCATTTTAGCCATATTTTACAAAAGTGGCCATGCAGTCATGTTCTCAAGAATAAAGCTTCGTAGAATTTTCAAATTTGAGGAAATGGTTCCTTATTAGCTAAGTTATATTCCTATTAATTTTGAAGATTTTCGGTTAGTTGGTTACAAGATGGCTGCCATTCTAAATTTTAAAAAGTCGATAGTTTTGAAACTTGTATTGGAATGAGGATAGTCTCTCACAGAACATAAATATCTCAAGAATAAAGCTTCGTAGAATATTCAAATTGGAGGAAATGGTTCCTTATTAGCTAAGTTATATTCCTATTAATTTTGAAGATTTTCGGTTAGTTGGTTACAAGATGGCGGCCATTCTAAATTTTAAGTCGATAGTTTTGAAACTGTTGTATAGGAATGAGAATAGCTTCTTACAGGACATAAATATTTCAAAGATGAAAATTCGTAGTGTGTTCAAATTTTAGGAGATAGTTTTTTTATTATTATTCGAATTATATTATCATTTATTTCGTAGATCGTGTGTGATTCTGTTACAAGATGGCAGCCTTCAAAATTTAAAAAAAAAAAAAAAGGCGAATCTTCGAAACTGTTTCTCTTATACTAATAAAATATTATCAAATTTCTACTATAATTTATCGTCATCATTTTTATACAGTAATTATTCTATTAAAATATTATCAAATTAATTTCTAGCATTTACATAGCCATTCAAAAATTATTCACTTTTAATTCGAAATAATTATTTAATTAGAACTCGATTTTTTTTAACGTTTTAATTAATAAATTCGATTCTGTATTTGTTTTGAATTATTAATAAAGTTAATTTATCAAAAAAAGGAAGATTAAAAAAAAAACAAAATCGAAAAACAACGATGTTTGTACCTCGCCAGTAACTAAATAATTAATGGAGAATTTAACAGACTTCAATTAAAACAGTTGATTGTTTTTGATCAAGCTTCTCTGCCATTACACACACACACACACACACACACAGGTTTTTGTCTCAATAAACAATGCACAATAGACTACTACCATTACTTTTCATCCAAGTAAGTTGTAGCGAATTAACTTTTTTTTTTTTAATTCTTGTTCAAATTCCCAATACTCTATGTGTAAACCTATGATTATAAAGGCAAAAGTGTTTTGTTCGTTTTACGTTGAGCATGTAGTAATTAAATATAATTATAAATTAAGTTATATATAAATCAACTTGACCGAAATGAAGTTTCTGTCTGCGGCATAATAGTCTCATTACAAAAATTTTTATCTCTATTATTCTATGGGCTATTGTGTTAACAAACTCATTATAAGCCCCATTAGTGATGGACTGAACTGAAAATGAATATATTTTTCTAATTAAATGTTTTTTTTTTTTTTTTTTTTTTTTTTTTTTTTTTTTTTTTTTTTTTTTTTTTTTTTTTTTTTTTTTTGCGCTTCAATGAATACATAAATAAATAAAATTTTTAATGATAATATAAGAATAGAATAGTTTGAAAGTTATCGACTTGTGTAACAGTTAGAATGGCCGCCATCTTGTAACCGAATCATGTAAGAACTTCGAAATTAACGGGAGTATAGCTTGTGTAAAGAGGAACCATCTGTTAAAATTTGAATATTTTGCGATGTTTTATTCTTGAGATATTTTGCGAAAATGATCGTGTGGATTTTTGTAAAAATATGGTTAAAACGAGACAAATAATTTCAAAACTGTAGACATATTTAAAGTTTCTAACGATCGCCATATTACAAAAATGGTCATGCAGTCAGTCATGTTCTCGAAATATCTCAAGAATAAAGCTTCGTAGAATATTTAAATTTTAGGAGATGGTTCCTTATTAATAAAGTTATATTCCTATTAATTTTAAAGATTTTCGGTTAGTTGGTTACAAGATGGCGGCCATTCTAAATTTTAAGTCGATAGTTTTGAAACTGTTGTATAGGAATAGGAGAAGGATATGTAGGAACCTTAAAAATTACGGGCATGTGCATTTATATGTTAGAATCTTAAACGATGACGAGTAATTATTTAAAATTTGAATATTCTGGAAGATTGGTTATATCAATATAGGATACTCAGACATCAAAGTGATGCATAAAGTTGTTTCGACGAAAAAAAACTGACTAAAAATCCACTTTTTTAATTTTTAAATCGAATTTTTAACGTTTATATTTCATTATATTTTTACAAATGCAAATAAAAATGAGAATTTTTCAAATAAAAAAAAAGAGTTAAATTATAAGTATTTTAACTTTAAAATGCTTGTTATTTCATTATATTTTTACAAATGCAAATAAAAATGAGAATTTTTCAAATAAAAAAAAAAGAGTTAAATTATAAGTATTTCAACTTTAAAATGCTTGTAAACAATTGGAGGATAAAAACTTGACTTATCGGATTTTGTTTTCTATTTTAGTTTAATAGCTTTAATTACAACGGATATTCCGATGGTTCGATAATCCGGTTTATCCGCTGTTCGAGGTGTTCAGATTTAAAGATAATTAGACTACTCTTGAACATCCGAAACGTCACGGAGAAAATTGGCGTGAAAGTCATATAATTAGCAAAAAATAAACTGTTTAGTCAAAAAATTCTGATTACAAATATGTCGACGTCATCATTCTTTTGATAGTTTTAATTTTGATTTTTATTTGTTTAATATTATTTTATTAGAAACAACAGAAGTAGTAATATATTTTTAGCATTCTATACGGCTCCAACAGTATTTTGACAACTCGAAAATTATGTGCAAACATCATTAAGTCTGTGCAAAAATTTTCTTACTCGAATAGGATTTTTATAACTCAAACTATTCCAAAATATGGCTGATAAATGGAAACACGGTTTGTTGACGCAAGATCTCGATTCGAACTTTTTTTTATATCGGTAAGTTTGTTGCAATCGTCTATCAGCATTAGAATCTGGCATCAGTTTTTTTTTTTTTATAGTATCAGTTCTTGCGTGATCGGTGCACATTCATTGGCACGAATCTCACAAAGAAGCGATCATAGATTGTTGTTCGTTCTCGAAACAAATATTGATTTTACACGATTTTTAAAGGATCGCATAAGACTTTAGGAATCAAAATATGCTTACATTTTCTACTTTATCGTATCGGATTACTCTGCTTCATCCGTTAATAATTTATTAAAAATTGTTATGATAGGAGAGCAAAACTTTAGACTTTGGATATGTCTTATTTTTCTTTCTGGCGTGAAAAGATGAAGTTGTTTTAATGAAAAAGGAGACTGTTGTTGTTATTAAATATCATATCACCAGTATAATATATCATATTTAAAGAACTGATCGAATAGTCTGTCGAAGAAAGAATTAATTATTGTTATTTTATGATGTAGTCTGGTTTTAACGCTGCTTTTGTAAGAAAATTTTTATTTTATGCCATAAATTTTATTCTATAAATTTGTGTAAACATCTCTCTAAATTTTTCTTGTTTATATTTAGATATTTAAATTAATTCTAAATGTTTGCTTATTTTCCTAGATATTTAAATGAATTCTAGACGTTCTAGATGTTCGTCTTTACGACAATTCTAGATGTTTGCTTATTTTCCTAGATATTTAAATTAATTCTAGATATTCTAGATATTCATCTTTACGACAATTCTAGATGTTTGCTTATTTTTCTAGATATTTAAATTAATTCTAGATATTCTAGATATTCATTTTTACGACAATTCTAGAGTTTTGCTTATTTTTGTAGATATTTAAATGAATTCTAGACGTTCTAGATATTCGTCTTTACGATAATTCTAGATGATTGCTTATTTTTCTAGATATTTAAATTAATTCTAGATATTCTAGATATTCATTTTTACGACAATTCTAGAGTTTTGCTTATTTTTGTAGATATTTAAATGAATTCTAGACGTTCTAGATATTCGTCTTTACGATAATTCTAGATGATTGCTTATTTTTCTAGATATTTAAATTAATTCTGGATTGTTCTAGATATTCGTCTTTATGACAATTCTAGATTTTTGCTTATTTTTCTAGATATTTAATATTTATTTCCAAATTTACAAGTCAGTTTCAAACTTAACTATATACGTATATAATTATACATGGCAGTCAGGTTTAAGTTCTTCGCTCCCCATTCCATTTTCCATATTAGATATACTGTATGTGGACTATCAGAGTTAAGTCCAACCGATTTAGTAATGGACAGTTTCTGCTTCTAAATGCTAATTATAGATCAACATAGACTTCACTGTAGGCACAACAATAACGTTGCTAATTAATATTGAATCCAGCTATTTATCTCGGATGACTCAGAAGGCCTTAAGAGAAAGGTTCGTTGATTTTACTCACGCTAAGAACAGATTTACCGAACATGTTCAATGGACAAGAAATATCGGTCGTTTGGCAGTTAACGGTTGAAATATTAGACTAGAGGAATAGAAGAAGTTCGAGTAAAGAAATAAGATAGGAAAAAAAAAAAAACAAGAAATATATTCACGTAATTACGACCAGCTTGAGGAATAAGAAGGTATTTATGCGGTCCCTGAATCGGTTGTTTAGAAGTTATTATTCGTCAGTGTCGGAAATGTCTTTCACTCGCAAAACTCATTAAAGTCGAAACAAAATATCAGAATACATTAAGACATACGGAACAACGATCATCTTTCAGCTTGGCCGTATATACGATTTCAGAGATTATAGCGAGCATTTCGCTGAGTGTTTGATATGCTATCACATATATTTTCAACTGCAACCTAACGTGACGGTAGTATATTTGTCGCGCTCGCACGAGCATGAAAAATGTCGCGAATCGACTTAAGCAATTTGCCCCATACCACTCCTCCCATTTTCCGAAAGTAACCATCGTCAGCATCACATATAATCATCAAAGCGGACCAGGAATACGGTATGATATGGGGCCTATTTATTTGGTTGAAGAGGCGGTATGTGTAGCGAATGAAAGCAGTGTAGCTTTATTGAAGATATAGATGCGACAGAACATTAGCTTTCTGTTTAGTTAAGTATAAAATTAGCTCGGTATATATATGTATATGTGTGTCTGTGTGTGTGTGTGTGGAACTTTTAATAGAAGAGGAGAGTTGCAGAAAAATCAATCTTGAAAGAAAAATAAAAGAAACAAATTAAAAAATGTCTCATTAAGTTTTTTCACTAAGAGTAGAATGTGTTGATTGATTCTGATTTTACTGTTTCCAAGGAAAACTTGGCAATTGAATCTCTCTAAGGAAGAGAAGAGAAAATTAGCTCGACAGACATACACACAAGACTTTTGCTGCATATCCTGTCTAAACATTGTTAAGCAACACCGTTCGTGTGCTCTCTCCCAGCGGTAATCTTCAAATATTGAAAACATCGGAGATGAAAAATTTAATACGACCTCGTCACAGCCGTGGAGTTGAGTTTCTCTTGCTCTTGTTGGCGACCGTTGGGAAGAAGTATTTCTTGTCACAAACACGAAACTTGCACTTCGTTTCTGATTCTAATATATAGGAAATAGTCTCCTACAGGGAACACAACTCTGCATCCCCGGCCTATTAAATTTTGATTTCTTAATCTAGTTTTTAGTGAATGATTTTAGCTATTTGATCATATCCATACTTATAAGTTATCCAAAGAAAAGTTTGAAGACAAAAAAAATATATTGAATTGTTGATTTCATAATCCTTGCGGCTCCAACATTCTTACACCTGCGGTTTTTTTCTTACTGTATAATATCGTATACAACTAATAAAGTTGGAAGGAGATCATTTTTATGTCCGCCGCCTGAGAAAATGATCGTTGTAAACATTAACAAATAGCTATACTTCGCTTGATTTTTCATTCGTCTAATCTCCTAAGATGCAAAGACCAGTACTGTTTTTCATTTAAGTCCATCATTATTTTCATTCCTTTCGGTAAAACCAGATTTTATTTTTCTTAAAAAAAAAAAAAAGAAATATAATGAGTACTGACTTTACTTTTTTTTATTATAATAATTAGAAATTTAATTGCCATTTTTGTCTTACTCGTTTTTCTCGAGATGAAAAATACTTTTATTAGAATAAATACAGTAATTTTCGGTGATATCTTTACGACGTTAACCGTAAAATTCGTCTAAGAGAAAAAAATTATGATGATAAACAAGTCGAATATTTTCGTATCAGTATAATAAAAATTTTCTTTCTGCAATTAAATTATTAACTGTAGTAGAAATATTATTTGTTTTTAGGTACCATACAGTACTCTCTCTCATATTTTCTTTAATTCATCATCAACAGCAGTATAAATAATTCAGCATCATCACCAGGATTCGGTCGAATTTGAAGTTTTTCTCATTGGAAAACGTCCAAAATATTGCAAGAAAAGTTGTCGTTGGATTTCGTTATAAACTCGGAATAAATTTAGACAAGTTTATTTCACTAAAAAACGACAAAAAATGTTTTTTTTTTTTTTTGTTTTAGGAGTAAGATCAAAGTTAGTTCAATTTATTCAATTCGGCAAAATTAAAGTGCCAAAACACAAAAAAAAATTAAAACTAAGTGTAGTTAAGTGATCTTAGCTTCAATTTTAATTTGTGCATCTGATTTTTAGACCACTTTGGGATTTTTGCAAAAGACAAGTAGCAATTTAAATTTTTTTTCTTTCTCTTTGCTCCCTTGCTTGGATGAGTTCACTAGTAAGAAATATCATATTTTATGATCGTTCTTTTCTTTTTAACTTAAAGTTTTTATATATATATAATTTTCCCCTTTGAATAATTGATTATTACAAAGTGTGATTTATTATTCTCGCTTTTTCTTTTAATGACTTCACCTCTCGAAAAAAAAAAGAAAAAAAAAATTATTTTCTTCTTCTTTTAAGTAAAAATTTACAAATGTATTTCTTTTCAAACGGGTTTTTGCAGTTTCGTGTAAAAGTTATCATCGAGGAAAAGAAGAAAATGCTGCCATTATGTACTTTTAAATAATCTAGACTAGCTAGGTTACTTTCATAAAACAGAAAATAACAAAAAAAACGAAGAAGAAGAAGAAGACGGAAACGGTTTTTCAAAACCATATAAATTAATAAAGATCAAACTAAAATTCATTAATTCACTGCTATTGATCTGTCGAAATAAGTAAGATAAGAATGCTAAGCTACACATATATACATATATAGTGGATCGGGGGAAGTCGCCATACTTTAGCTTTTTGACCCTAAAATTCATATTAAATTTGAATATTTTCCTTTCATATTTTTTGTACTTAAACTTAAAAGTGTTATGCATATATGACTCCATCAAAATCTTTGATATAGCAATCGGGTAATTTTTTATTATTTAAAAAAAAAAAATTTACAAATAGTCATCTTACCCCGAATATTCCGGGTAAGATGCCAATGCGCTTTTCATGTTATTCACTTTAATAAATAGCCAAAATGAACTCTTTAATCATCCAACAAACTTGTTCACTATACCATGTATATTTTACTAGAATAAATTATTAAATTCTATAAAATTACAAGAATTAAATAAAATCAGCTATTTAGATATTGTATACATCCACGGTGGTTAAGTTGCGGTTTTTGAGCCACATTCGACTCTTTGATGGCTTTAGTGTGGCTCCCTATCTCGAAAATCAAAAGTTGATATAGAGCAATCTCTTTTAATTAAGAAAGATGTAGGAGTTGTCCATTTGTCCATATAAAATAAGCTATCTAAACACTTAGGAAAGTGGATTTAACAGTTTTTCCTAAGCCCTTCATATACAATTAGTATTAAACATATAATGAGTTATTTACTGTGTGGACCCATGCCATATTTTCCATCATCATATCTCTATAATTTTTGATGAAAATTTCAACACTCGCTGAAAACTTTTCGATTTCTAATGCGAGTAATTGATAATCTGATAATATCCATCATCTATATTTTTGGCGGGCTTATAGGAGGTTATAATAAACCACCTTTTATCGCCACCTGTTTAAATATTAAAGAATTAGAGAAAAATAAGCATCTTCCCCCGATCCACTCTATATAAGATATAAAGAGAAGAATTGCTTATAGATAGATATAAAGTTAGCTTCTCTCTTTCTCTCTCTCCCTATGTAGCTTAGCAAAGAGAATGCTAAGCTACTTATATATATATAGAGAGCTAAATATATAGCAGTTTTTTTCTCTCTATATACAGTATATACTACTCTATGTAGACATAATATATATACTCTATGTCTACTCTACATACAGTATATCTTAAGCTGCATATACTGTATATAGATAGAGAGAAAGCTAAGCTGCATATATATATATATATATATATGGAGAATGCAAATCTGCATTTCTGTGGAGAATAATAAGGTATAATATATCTATAGAGAATGCTAAACTGTTTACTATATACATATAAACAACAAAATTAAAAGTTTCTACTCGTTAAAAACCGAAGCTAGCCAGATCGGGGCATTAACGCAACTAGTTAATTTTTTAAATTAAACGAGTCGGACACGAATAATTATTATTATTTATTGTAAAATAAAACGAATCCTATCTACAACGTAAATCTATTATAGTGGAGTCAGAAACTTCTTTATTAAACTTAACGCAGACTCAGTATGTTATAATTATGGATAATCTATTGTCACAGAGCGCATTTAAATTCGTGGCATTTGTGAAAGCCCAGACGGCAAAGAGAGAGAGAGAGAGAGAGAAGGAGGAGGGACAATAGTATTCAACGAAAACGAGGCAGTGTCTTTGGTTGGAGGCTATCTCGTCCGCACGACGTGCCTGAAGCTGGGGACGCTAGTTAATGGAAGAAGGCTGTGGTTATTGTCCTTCTCTGCATCATTGTTGTCTGCCGTCAAACTGGCACAATTACTCCCGGCACACGAACGTGTCTGGATCCACTAAATATCTCTTTTACTTTCACTTTCCAACCTATATGTTGACGTATTCCTCTGTAAAAGCAGAAAAATCACTATTCTGTTATCTTCTTCAATCCTTTTATGGACGTTCCACGTGCAGCACTTACTCCTAACTAATTCCAAGTGGAAAACTTATTCACTTTGGATAAAAATAATAAAAAAATAAAAATAAAAAAATCGATTCTTCAGTCAACATTCTTACAAAATGTTTTTCTCAGTTTTACTTTCCTGTCGAATAATTCTTTTTATTTTATTTTATTTTTTTTTTCACAAAACGTTGGCGTTTAATAATGGAAATTTTTCTCGATTGTGTATGACGTTTTTATTCTGGTAAAACTGTTGGATTTTATTTATGATTTCGAACATATTTCACGTAATTATCGGTTGATTCGGTTGTTTAACACTCATTAATAATAATTTCACACTAGATTACAATGGAGGTCATAAAATTTTGTTATCGACGTTAATGCACAAACTTCCTGCGAATCTGACAAAGAACCTTTGTAGTCTTTTCAATGGAAGTTTTTCGGATTAAAGTTGAAAGTTCTTTTATTATTATTTCCAGTAAATAACAATAGTCAATTTCCGCAGTAATTTAGTTTAAAAGCGATGAATACAAAGTCATACAACATTTCACGAAAGAAATCCTTAGCTGATGTGGTATTTCTTTTTTCCTCTTTCCCCCGGTTAGATTCCCACCAGAAATGCGATTTTTGTTTTTTTTTTTTTTTCGTCTTTCCGCACATTTTTGTAAATTAAAATTGATTTCATACCGAAACCTTAACTGTTTAATCTCTGTAAAAAATGTAAATGTAATTCACCATTAATCTAGACCAGCGCTTCTCAAACTTTTCCACTTTGCGACCCGTTTTACTCCGAGAAAATATTTTTGCAATCCTGGTTATATAGAAGTATATAAACTAGAAAACATTTGCTAAAATTTTTGCAACCCCCCCACACTTTGAGAAGCACTGATCTACATGATTCCGGATTATTCCAGATAAGCAGTCCTGGTACAGATTTGCCCATGAAAACATATTTCTTAAACAATATTTATAACAAAATTAACGTTTCTGTATATTTTTAATTATTTTAAATAATATAAAACATTGTTTCAAGCAAAGACAATGTTTTTATTTCGTGAAAACATAATAGCCTATTGTGCAGTGGATAAAAATCTGTAGTGTAGATGTAATAATTTTGTTTATTTATTTATTTTTTTGGTCCAGATAGAGATTTTCAGATTAGCAACGTTTTGATGTGCAAATTTTTAAATTGTTTTTATTACTTAACTACTATCTCGTTCTTCGTGCACAAGTAGAAATTGTTCATTTGTTTTTCCAAAATCTCTATTATCGTATCTTGTAAACTATAGATCCTATAATTTTCTTTGAGCTTAATTTACATTTTAACATTCCATTGTCTTGTTCTTTAGAAGGATTGAATTTGTTTCGTCAAGTAAAACAAAAAAAAAATAAAAAAATCAAAAATACAAGCGAGAAACAAAACTTTTATACGTGCTATTAAAGCCTATTTATATTCTTATCTCAATTCCCAGTATTGTTACAACACTTTTGCGTTTAAAGATTTATAGGTCTGTTCATTACAAAGTTTTCAGGACGTAACAAAGAAGAAAAGCTATTAGAGTAGTTTTTTTCTTGTTTTAAAATTCCTACGTAGACGTTTCACCTGTATAAAGTGGACAAGAAATCGTCCGAAGTGCGTCTATTAGTTTGTTTCCGTTTTTCCCTGGCTGATCGTAAATTTGCTTCATGTTTCTGGATCAGTCCGTGACTCGGCAATCGATTGGTGTCCTTTGGGAGACAATAAAACCTTTATCTATCTGGGACCTGGAACCCGAGACCCTCGGACACCAGAGAATAGCGCAACCTCTCCCTCACGCAGCATTGTCCACCAGATTTTTTTTTTTTTTTTTCAAGATACTTCAGTGTCAAACTAGGTCTATTTGGTTGTAGCATTTTTTTTTTTTTTTTTTTTCAAGATACTTCAGTGTCAAACTAGGTCTATTTGGTTGTAGTCGTAGGATTCGTTCGCCCGATAGCCCCTCGCTTCTTGCTTTTTAGTAGCTCTCGTTGTGCATTTTATGTTTCCCTCGGGTGAACACATGTTGCACTTTGATTTAATTTCGCATCCCGCACTATTTTATACAATAACAACGAGATTTATATGATAGCAGAATCGAGTCCATATATATATATCTTTATATAAAATCTGTTTTCTAGCGCCACCTTATTGTGCCAGCAACTAGTTTATCTTGCAGAATAACATAAAAGAGAGAGAAGCTCAAGATTAGAAATAGTTTTGAGAAAGGAATATTAAAATTTCTAATCTCCTTGACTTTCATGCAGGAATGGAAAAGGACGAAAGGAAAAGTTGTCTTTCTATAAAACCAAGCTTCAGTTTCCTTTGTTCGCAGTAACAGCTTTTCGGATGGATATTAAATTTTTCACTTCTAATTTTTTCTCTCGGCACGTCACCTGTTTCGTGTTTCTGTCATGCCTCTGCCTTCTGCTGCCAATTGTCTCGGTTGATAACTGAAAAGTGAATCGTCAAGTTGCACTTTAATTTCCTGCGGCTTCTATCGCTTGAATCACAAAGTTAAGAATCTCTCCCTCATCTCTATACATAAGATGTGGTATCGGAGTAACGTTTCAGTAGTAGTGAAATAGTCACAAATACGGTTTTTTTTTTTATAGTCAATTTAATCCGATACGAATATAACTCTTGACAGCTACTTATTTTTATTTTTGTATTTTTTTCGGCTTCCGATTTATTTGACTATTTCTCTTCATTTACTATTCTACAACCCGTCTTCCAATCGTTCTCGTCGGAATCGAATCCCCTCCTCGTTTTGTATAGGATCTTCTTCTCTTTGAGCACTCAATTCGTAGGAATTCCAAATTTATTACATTGACCTTTCATGTCGTCGACATCGAGTCGTATTACTTCAACTATCAGACCTTGTTAAAAGCGTAAAATAATACCGGATGATAGAATATACCAACTATAAAGAACTGCTGTTTTAGTTTTGCAAAAACGTCTCTTATGGCAAAGCGGGACACGTTTTTAACACTCTAACATGTCTTCCTAAATTTAGAAACGTCCATATTATGTTTTAGAATTTAAAATTTAGAATATTTTGTACAGTTTTTAATCGAAAACATTGAAAATAAATTTTCTTTGGTACGTTTTCTTACATCTTACGCTGTACTGTAATCAGTTTTTTAATGATATTCGCCTATAGTATCATTATGGTACGTTTTCTTACATCTTACGCTGTACTGTAATCAGTTTTTTAATGATATTCGCCTACAGTATCATTAAAAAATATTAATTAAAAATACATATTTAATTAAAATTTCATGTTTTACTAGTGATAATTATCGTACGTTATATATATAAATATTTTGAGAGCTATTAAAGAGTTTAGGACGAATTTTAAGCGGTGCAAAAAAATAAAATACTTCATCGTCACGTCCGGTAAAATATGGGATCTTAATTATCTAGAGATTTGGATCATATTTCTTAATCGTGCTATAAATCATATACGTTAGAAGTTAACGGTAACTTTACCGTGGTGTTACAGATAGTTTGCTGTTTTTCATCGGATTGCTGTCAGCCAAAAGTGTTTAAACGATCTCAGGTGGGAATGTTATTTACTGCGTCATTAACTATTATATATATATAAGAGTTCATGCTACTTGGAAAACTAATGACCGGTTTATAAAAATCTGTTCTTGTCAGTTGAATAAATATCGAATTTATATCAATATTAATGCTTAGGAAGTGACGAACGATAGAATCTGCGCTCAGGTATCGAATATCATTTTTTTTTTCCGGAATTATCTGTTAGCCTGCAGCTATTTCGAGAGAGGGTTATCGTCCATTTTTAGTTTCCTTCTGTCTCCCTGGGGGCAAGAGTTGTTGTCCCTTCTTCGTGTCTCCTCCCTTTTCACTAATTTATGTGCCAACTTCTAGGTTTCGGCGATATAACAACCTTTATATCTCTCTCGGTGGCACTACCACCTCCTCCTCTCTTGATATAAGTTCGTTCGAGCATAAAATTCATTTTTAATCTTAAGTTCATAGTTGTAAAGTTTATGCAGTAAAAAAATTTTTTTGAATAAATAAATTAGAAAAAATATATATAATTTAATAATATTTTTTTTTTTTAGATTTATGCAACCGTTTTGCATTTAATTTATAGAAAAAAAAATTAAAATGTTATTTTTTTTTTTTCAATATTATTGATTTTTGCGGAAGAGGAAAAAAAATCTCATGTACCGTTAGTGAAAAGAAATATGTCTTCCAGTTCGTAAGATAACTAACTGAATCATATATTTACAAGGCAGTATACGTGAGGTCAGTTTTATTTCCACTTGATATTTTATTAAAACTGTTAAAGCATTTCGTCCAATTAACTCTCTCTTACACCCTAAAAGTTTGTATCCCCAAACTGGTCGAGAGGATGGTCGGTTGAACTCTGACATAGCAATTTTCTCTGTGGATCTAAGGTCATAGGAAGAGGTTAGTGATTCTTGGTAAATAATGGATACTGCGTAACTTTTCCAACCTCATTTCCAGGAGAGGTCATCACCTCTCAACCTGTCTGTTTCTAACTTCTCATCCTCCGTTTTTATTTTATGACGTGAGAGATGAAACAGTATTTTTTCCCCTCACTTTGTCTTTTTACAAATACTGTATATATAGAAAGAGAGAGAAGAGAAAATCGTATTGTTATTATCTACGCGTATAAACGAAAAAAAAAAAGTAAACATTTAAAGTTTGAAGCGATTATTTTCAGCGATGGATGGTCAACTTACGACCTCTTTTAAAGCCTAATCGGATAGAGAAGAAAAAAGTAGCCATCAAGGAGACTACCCTAGGGATCTGACGATTTTGGTTTGAGCTTGGAATATAACAAGCATCAAAAAACTGGAAAGCTATGATTTAACTAAATTGCTGGATAAAGGGATCGTTTCCATTGACATCTTGCGAATAACGAAACGTTTCTTTATTGTTATATACAGTATATATTCCCATATATCAAAGTAATTCCGTTGATAGAAGTTGGAAAATCCTTCGTGTCATTTCTACGAATTTACAGTCTGATATGTGACTGGAGGTAACTGCAAAAATGGGGGTTTGTTTGGGCAACTTGCCATTGACTGACAACTATGTCGCCTATTCTATAAATAAAACCCGAGATGTACGAAATTAAATCAAGCGATCTAAAGTAAGATATTCGATGCTTTGGTATCGCCAAGATATAAATAAACAAAGTGGAAACCTTATATCGGTTTTGTTTACATTTCTCTAAAGGTAGGTTATATCTTCTTTAAAAAAAAAAAAAAAAGGGAGAATAACGGTCGTCACGTCATTTGTCGAGTTTTTTCTGGACCGGTGAATTGTAAAAGGGGTAGATTTGTAAATGTTGACATCCGTGCAACAAGGAGGGGGGACGACAAGTGATCTACGGCCTCACCATTGATTGATCACGTCACGATGTGAGTGAGGCGCGCCATTGGTTAGTCTCTCTCAACGGGTGTGTGTAGAACGGCGAGATTGCTGCTAGTTCTTGTCTGCGCGCCCTTCAGACATGCTGCTTTATTTTGTGCTGTGGGTCGGTATTGTTACTGGCTACAGACGTCCTAACTGGGGATTGGGAGAAACATGCTGTGGTCATCTCCGTCATCACAGGGGTAAGTAGATCTTTGTTTACACTTGTAACAAGATATGTTGTTGCAGATACTGAAAGACAGCTTCTCCCACGTGTCGGATGTCGTTCACTGTTGTGCCTGTTGTCGCACAAAAGAAGCTGCACTCTCTGACGATATTAACTTGAGTTGTCTCGTCGTTGACACTTCTTTTATCGAAAAAAACTTTTTGAATTTTATGGAACTATCAAGCATCATTCTGTGAGTAAAGATCCTAAATGTGAAGAATTTGTACCCTAAATATTATATATTTAATGCATAGAATTCTGTCTGAATAAAATCTGAATTCTGTCTGAATTTCTTTAAAATAAAAATTTCAAAGAAATTCAAAAGTATTTTCTTATAACTAATGATGAAAAAATATCTTGAATTTATTTGAATTCTAATAAAGATCTTTATTGAGGAATTAATAAGAATCTCTACAGATTTTATTTAAATTTTATTGTAATAAAAAAAATGTTTCCAAATAAATTGGTAAAATTTCATAAGTCTGTGATAGAAACAAAGTGAATTATTTTTTTATTGCGTAAAGCAATTATAATATTGTTGACAGTTTAAATCAAATATGTTACATTTGAATATTTTAGTTTTTAATTGATATATAATGTGTTTTGTAAAATTTATTACATTTTAAAAATTAAACTTTATTATGTATTGTATTTATAGGAAAGTACAAAACAGCCAGCAATACAATACAATTTACTGATATTATGATAATTTCAATGGCTCCACTATACAATAATCAATCAGTGAATAAATATTTTTTTATAATTATTCAAAATAACATACATATTGTTAATTTTTATTAGAAGAAATATATTTCTCAATATTTACTGAATATAGGAAATTCCATATTAAAATTGGCATAATTTTTTTTTTTAAATTATTAATAATTAAGATTTTTTGTAAATGACAATCATACTTGTGATATTCAATATAGCAATTGAATTTCCAATGATTATTTCTACTTTCATAATTGCAGGTAAACTCACTTTCACAATATAGAAATTCAGAATCAAAAATGCAGCATGTAGATGATGATAACATTGCTGATGTAATTTCGGATTTAGTGATGAGGCGAAGTACAATTATTAGTTCCACTAATCAACCTATTGTTCAATCAGTCCAGCAACCAAACAACAATATTGCCAATTCTAGTTCAAGAAGAACCAAAGCTGTATTTACAAAAAATATTTCTAGACTTACTAGAAATGTTCCGTAAGTTGAGATTTTTAAATATTAATTATTTGATTTTACCAAATCTTTTGTGGGAAAATATATTAGTTTAATTAAAACTATAAATCCTGGTTTGGATAACACAAAAGACAATGCAAATTTATTCTTCAAACCAAAAATATTTTTTAATAGAGCACTTTTGGATATACAGTCAAACGCTGATAAGACACCCCCCCATTAGGGTTCCAACTCTGTAAAACTTTAACAAAGGACATCCCTGCCCAAAACCTATAATTTTTTATTTTAAAGATAATATGTACATTTAAGTACAAATAAAAAAACAAAGAATATTTTAATATTAATCTTTTTGCTTTTATTTTTAAAAAATACAAAGAATTTGACAAAATTAACAAATTTAACATTGTGCGAACAAAACAATTCTATTTAATAAACAATATACGGTAATTCTACTGTGCTTGTGGCCACTTGAGCTAGGTGCCTACCTGCTCAGGTGGCCACCTTAATATCTGCCCAAGCATATTGCGGGATTTTTAAACTGTGTAAAATGGCCATCTGTATTCTCTAGCTATGGCCAGTGATATTTAATTTTGGCATCTTGTGTGCAACATCTACTAGATAGCCAGCAAATCGTGTTTTGATAAGAAATGCCAGATGGGTTCTAGATCTTCTATGAGCTGAGCATTCTAAAGTGAAAAAACCCAAAAACAGACATTTATTAGCGATTACTTTCCTTAGATTTAATTAACAATGTGAAACTGTGTCATAAACTTGGTATTTTAAACTTTGATGTTTAATAAAGAAATTTGTAGCTGTCTGGTGGCCAAATCTCAGCTGCCGAAAGCTGATCATCTAGCACAGGTTTTCCTGTAAAAGAAAGTTCTAAATGAAATCATTCAATATTTAATTGTGGTACTAAATTGAACTTTATATTCACAAATGACATCATCTGTGAAAGTGAAATGCATGATGAAATGACAACAAAATTAAGCTGAAATTTTAAAACCTTAAATTATTCAATGTAATTTTAAAGCATGAAACAGATATTTAAATCTACAATATTTTATTTATATGTTAGAATGGTTTTTATAAACATATTATATTTAATTTATTGCATGGTTTTTATAAACATATTATATTTAATTTATTGCAGATAAGTAAAATAAAGGACATTTGAATGTTTAGAAAAGGACAAGAACTTCAAACTACAAATAGTGTCCTTTCAAATAAAGGATGGTTGGCAATCCTACCCCCCCATTAAGCCACCACCTTTGCTGACCACCAAGAAATTTGGTGGAACGAACTCCCTATATTAATGGAACAGGCAAACCCTGATAAGATCATCCACCAGTAGAAACATCTAAACCAGGGGTGTCCAACCTTTTGTCGTCTTTGGGCTACATTTGAAGAAAAAGATTGTCTCAGCCACACACAAAATATACTAATTCTAATGATAATTGTTAAGCAAAAAAGTTAGTAAATAATGTGCAATATATGATATCAACCATGACAAATAAGCATAATAATCTTTGACTTCTTTTCGTTCAGAAAATTTTTTAAATCATTGAGCAGGTCAAGAAGTTTTAATTGTTGATTCTCTAGCTATGGCCAGTGATATTTAATTTTGGCATCTTGTGTGCAACATCTACTAGATAGCCAGATTGGATTTTTACAGAATTACTTAGCTAAAAGAATTATTATTGATTATGATACAAGATACTGTTCAGCTAACCTTTTCATTGGATGTTTTATTTTAAAGGAAATTTTATGTTGAATTTGCAGCTAAGCCTGTTCTACATCCATAATTACAATGGTGATATATTACATATCTCAAATGAAACTTGCTTATACTGTATTTTATCACACAAAGAAATTATAACCATTCATTATGCTGTAAACTACCCCCCTTCATGGGGGTGCAGCCCCACTCCATGGGGACCCTGATGCCTTTGGGGAGATGAAACTGGGTGCAGCCCACCGGGGAGATGAAACCAGGCCCATTGGGGGTGGACTCCCATCCGATGGGGCCTCTTGATCCCTGGTGGGTGCAGCCCCACCCCATGGGGCCCCCGTGGGCCCACGGGCTGTGAGCCCACTGGGGAGATGAAACCCAATGGGTCCTATAAGATCAGATCACAACAGTATATTTCCGCTCATTTATATGAGTGGGGAATTTCTAGTAAAAAATATTTTAGAAAACAGAAATAGGGAATGTATATATGTATTTAAATAATAAAAACTTCATTAAGTACATAAAAATCTCAATGTTTTAAGAATGTTTACAATTTTATGTTGGGCTGCATTCATTATGGCGCTGGATTGCATGCAGCGTGGGCCATGGGTTGGAAACCCTGGTCTAAACAAAAATTTTTTGATATTCTATTTATCCTCATTAATTCATCAGGGGCATGTAAGGTGATTCACATCCTGAAGTTCATCAATATTGTATATATTAAAAACTCTGGATTCATTTATAACCAACAGGTGGGAGAGATGGAGTTAACGGCTTATCATGTGTCTTTTTAAGCCTGGTTCACACCTAGGTTGTAGAAAATTTAAAATTGTAAGAACCAGATCGTTTCCATAGCGACTAGTCAGTGTGATGTGAAATCTTGTTAATGTTTCATCATGCCACAATGCTCGCAAAAGGCTCTTTTATTATTTGAAATGCACCAGCCCTCCATTGCTATAAGTGAAGTCCATTATACCCATTTGCTTCCCAAAAACTTTCTCACTGTTTTCTATATAGTATTGTACATATATAATATGTATACTCTACTCTAAATTATAGTTTAGAAATGCTAAGTTTGGATGCTAAATATAAATATAATATATTTTATTAATTTTAATAAATTCAAAGTTCATTTTCATTTCTTTACCACATGTGGTTTTGATAAACCACCAACCCTGATTAGCTGCCAAAATCGTCCCCAAACGGATGGTGGTGTCTTTTTGGGGTTTTACTGTATATTCATTATTAGTATTCTACAGACTCAATCTATAGAATACTGATGATGGGTATATATTCAAAAATGCTTTATTAAAATTTTACGAAATGACTTGTGTCAATTTTAATACATCATCAGATTCTGCAAACTAAATCTGTAGAAAACTGATTACTTTATTATAAAGTATTTTTGTTTCAAAGAATAAACTGTTTGTTGTCTTTGATTTTATATTTGTAATTTATCTTTATATTTATTTTATCAGTTGATTCTAAATGAAATTATCAGAATTTAATTTTTAAGCTTGAAATTCAGAGCTGTTTTAATTGTTCTACCAAACAGTGCCTAACTACACAATGCAAGTAATGCAATGGCATTAGAGCCCTCATTCAAATGGAGCCATTAAATTTTATGAAAGAAAATTTTCAGAAAGTTTTTATTGTATTTTAAAATAAAAATTAGCCTTATTAGTCATAACTTGAAAAATCCATATCATTTATACTAACAGGTGCGGCAGTGAAACGGGCGATTTTGAAACCTCCACCAGCGATACAAATTTATTCATAGCGATATAAAAGAAATATAACATTAATTTACAATGCTTGCAATTTGTGAGGAATGTTTCCGAACAACTTGCACATCTTGCACAGACATGTCACGGTACAAAATAACATTACGTAGGTGGCCCCCATTTTCCTTCACACACATTCCAAGTCTTTTACGGAAGTTAGACATCACATTTTGCAGGACTGGCACTGGAATTCAATTAACTTCCTCCTGAATTCGATCCTTCAGTTCCTGGATGGTGCTGGGTTGTCCTTCGTGAGTACCAACAATTCCCGGCAAAAGCATAGTCTTTTTGGGAGATTGTCTGCATTCAATTTTTGCAGTATCTGCATTTTGTATGGGTGGTATTGTAGTTCCTTGTGCAATATTCGTTGTACACTGCGATCCGATATGTCAAGTTGCAGGGCATGCTTGCATGCAGAATGCCTGGGACTTCGGCTGAAGGCTTCTTCCACTCTTGCAACATTCTCTGGTATGTACACGCGTTTTGCACTTCCAGCCCTCTTTTTCACCATATCACCTGTTTCCTCAAAGTTCTGTACCTACATTTTGATAGCATGTGCTGACAGGACTAGGGCATGATGTGCGAGATTGTAATGAGCACGAAATACATGCTGAACGGCCACGTAGCTGTCGTTTTTGTAAAATGCCTTCACGGCAAAAGCGCGTTGTTCACTGGTCCACGACGCTATCTCGACTGAACATCGATATCAGGGTCAATGGCAAAGGTTTATTGTTCAGATGATACCACTGCTGTTTTCTGATTCCTAAAGCAACTTCCTATTTCCAGGGTTGCCAAATCGCCTGCTTCACTGCCGCACCTGTATTTTAGTATATTTATGTATATATAGCTCTTAAGAACTAATAGTTATATTTTATAATAATTTTATTAAGCTGATAATTGTGAAATATATTATTTTTCATGTTTAAGAAAAGTTTAATTAAAAATATTTTATCTTGTTTCTTATTTCTTTTCACTATAAATTATGAACCATCAGCCTATTATTAATTCAAGTTTTATTACCTGCTATTCATGCTGCTTTGTTCTGTATTTGTGTGGGACGAGAACCATTTGATCTTAAAATTGCCATAATTAACAAAGAAACAGAAGGTAGTCTGGCAAAAGAATTTCTTGATTTTATATCTACAAAAACTGTAAGAAAAGTAAGTTAAGAATTTTAAAAAATTGATATATAATAATATAAATTCTAATAAGTTGCTGGATTAAATTGGAGATAAGCAATTCAGAAATTGAATTTAGATTCTCAAAATTAGCAACTATTACGATGTAACTATTCGATCAGCACAATTCACAAAAAAAAAAAAATTTTGGGTTCAACTAACGTAACTCTGAAATTTGGATAACGTAAGTCGGAAAAGGGTCAGTAATGTAAGTGCGGGATTCATGTAAGTTGAAATCACGTAAGTCGGTGATCTACTGTATACCGCTCACCTGTTTGTTGCCATCGTACCCGGCGATCCCGATTGGTATCAGATCTTGATGATCATTGTTTAAGGCCAACACCTGTTAATATCATCCTTAGTCTGACATTAGCATTCAACATACTGTATCATCAAAAAATTAAAAAGATCCAGCCATGTGGAAGCATTAGCAGTGATCACGGTGAATGAACATCACGATGAAGAAGCAACATCATGGTAAAATCAACATGGTCATTTTGAGGTTTCCTAAAAGATAGACATGTGCTATATCACTATTCAGGATGAAATGCTTGTTTCAAACTTGGACAAATTGACTTCTAGTGCTCTTTAAAAAGTGAAATTTGTCTTGGATCTCAAAAACAAATAATTATATAAAGTTGAAAAAATACAGATAGCAAGATGTAAACACTCCTAACCTGATGCCAAATTTCAAAGAATTCCGATAAACCATTTTAAAAATATTTAGCCATTTCTATACATTTTAGTGACCCTGTATATTAGTCTACTTAATTATAAATAGAATAAATACCAAACAAATAAATAATAAAAAATACTTTATTAATTCCACAAAAAAAACTATAAAAAATGTTAACAAGTTTATTGTAATGATGATAAAGCACAAGCAAGTTGATAAAATAGCTTGTTTAATTATCAATAAATAATCCAAAGAAAACAATAAATTTATTAAACAACAATCCAAATATCAAAAGAAATCTTAAAATAAACTATTAACTCTTCACTCATACTACAAGAAAATACTTAACTAATTGATTGACAATTTACAGTATTGCTAAAATTAAAGCATTCCTTCTATCCATCGGCTTAAACTTAATCAAGATTGGAACTCTCCTTATAAACAACTCATATATAGGCTCGTACTCAAGCTCATTTACATAAATCTATCAGACAATTTCCATTTTCTCTACTTATAGAATATTTTCAACCATCATGTACAGTCACAAACATCACATCATTACAATTATAACATTTAACATTATAAATATGTTTTACAAATCCACTGGAAACAGATAATTTTTAACTCATTTACAAAATCTGTATCTGACTTAATGTTTTGAGATTGGATGGCATTGTCAAAAGTGAAACCATTGTTTCTTACCATCATTTTTGAAAGATTGAATCAAGAATGTATGTATCTTTATCTTTAACTAAAATAAAGCACCCAATAAATAAATATAATAGGAAATAATTAGATATAAAAAAAAAATTTGGTTTGATTCTTTAGAAGTGTAAGGATTACACAGTGGTGTTAAAGTCAATTGTTGTACAATTTCATTCTATACATCAGAATATGATTTTATCTGATACCTGGAGAGGTTTTACATGTTTCTCCAACATCCAACATATCAGAATGTAGCCAAAATATGATATGTAGTGCATAGACCAGTGACTCCAATGTCTGATATAGGAGAATTGACTCAGAAACTCATTTATAATAAACAAAATTAGTCTATTTTAATAACATAAAATACAAAATATAACAGATAAAGGTTACACTGAATAAAGAAATGACAGAACTTAGCTATATCTAAACAACATATAGGAAACAAATAGGCTTAACAGATCAGAACATGATATTACATTAGAACTATTACAACTTTCCTGGAAAAGCTGTTTGATATGGGAGTGCTTGGACTTATATGAGAGGAAGGTACGTATTTACTGTTTCTTCTATTTCCATTCTCCTTAATCCTCTGTAATAGTCATTGCCTTCACTTGTCTCTATTGGACTAATTGTGATGGAATACTCTTCTCTTAGGCCAGTAGCAAATTAGGTGATATCGACACAACCTGTTGCCTATGCTCAAGCAGAGACCATTCATCAGCACTTCATTGGTGCTTCGTCATTTTGTGTCATCTATGGAGGCATGGCCAGTGACCACAGGTTTATCTGTCTTGTTTGATATTTTCGACGACCAAGTGCCAACGATCATGCGCAATAAATCTTATCACAAAAAATGATGGATAGAAAGCACATTAATTTCATTTGAATGAGAAAAAATGGTGTCACAACTATCGAACAAATTTCCATATGTTTGAATGTAATATGATAATATTGACATAATATGATATTATAAATAACTACGTCATATCAGAAATTTTATTTGAAGTATCTTTATTAATTAAAATAATCATAAATACTGATATGATGAAACATTTTCGAGATGCAGCTCTTGAACTAGTGTATTCATGGTTTCTCTCTCCTCTTGATATCAAATCCATTTTCTGTTGTGTCCTCGATGCCTTTTGAGAGGTGAGTTGCCTTCTTCTGTGCAAATAGTAACACATATTACTAACACGATATCGTCTTCGATCTCTTCGTCTGCCATGATGTCAACAAACAAGGAGGCAGTGCAAGAGAAAAGAAATGATATTATAAATAACTACGTCATATCAGAAATTTTATTTGAAGTATTTTTATTAATTGAAATAATCATAAATACTGATATGATGAAACATTTTCGAGATGCAGCTCTTGAACTAGTGTATTCATGGTTTCTCTCTCCTCTTGATATCAAATCCATTTTCTGTTGTGTCCTCGATGCCTTTTGAGAGGTGAGTTGCCTTCTTCTGTGCAAATAGTAACACATATTACTAACACGATATCGTCTTCGATCTCTTCGTCTGCCATGATGTCAACAAACAAGGAGGCAGTGCAAGAGAAAAGAAGTCTAAGTTAATTGGTCGGTTGTAAATGTCACTATATTTCATTTGCACATGTCTGCTGGATAAGTCGTTCTAGCAACTTTCTTATGAGCTAATGATGTCACATCATAGGCACCCTGGTTGACTAGTTTGCTATCGGTCGAAACTACTATATTTTTATCTACTTCCTCTGATCAGCTAGCAGCTTCAGCAAGGAACTGATCCTTTTTATTTGTCTAGAAGATGGAACTTTGGCAGTAAGTTTCCCATGCAGAGATGTGAAAGTAAGCAATAAATATTAATTAATTTCCTTAATCCCTCTCAGATATGATAGATTTTATATTTTGAAGTAATTTTACAACATAATTTTAAATATTTTTATAATATATTCACTTTCAACAGTTTAGGAAGGATCCCATCTTCTGGGGCCTCACAACATTCTCTCTTTTGTAGAGATAATTTTCTTTGAAAATGATTTCTCTACACTTTGACTACTCTACTCTACACAAGATAGTCTTGAAACAAAACAATTTTCTGATATAAAATGATTAAATAAACTGTAAAAATAGCAACAAAATAATGAATACTTATGAAGGATTAGCACAGGCATGATTAGCTTGATAGATTACATATCTACCCAAATTGTAATTTATATTCTTACACAATATTTACACAGAAACAATATTTCAGATGACAATTATCTTTTTGACAAAAGCATATAACAGTTTATAAGATATTATTATCTATATCTACTTACTCTTTTATGAGAAACATGAAAATAAAATAATTAAATTAATGATTTAACATATAAATGTAAATATACTTGAAATTAGGAAATTATTCTAATTTAAAATTCAAAATTTCGAAGTCTTTACATCAATAAGAACATCCATACATTTAAATAATTTATAATTCTACAACTATAAAACAAAATATAAATCAATATATAATAGTTGATTACATGACATATAAAATAAAATTACATGGTATGACTTAAAAGAACATCTCAGATGAAGAAGAGGATCTTTAGATTAAACCCACAGTTGAACTTCGATATCTTCCAGAAATCTTCAGTGAAAAATTTAATGGAAGTTGTGTGTGTCATTTTTTGGCTAAACTCCACCAGCATTGAACAATCAAAAAAACACAAAATAGTAATAATATCAGTAATAGTTTGTAGTAAAAGTTCCAGAACTGTTAACTCAGGTATACAGGTCCTCCTCACTTACCGACTGAGTTCCATTCCCATGAGTTGATCGTAGAACAAATTGATTGGTAAGAGAGTAACTTGTTCATATATATTTAGAAAATATTGAAAACAAACTAAAAAATAATACTCAAAAGCCCTTTAGCAGTCAAAAGATTTTAATCAGAAACGTTTTCAACGCACTTGGCATCTTCCTCAGCTCAAGGACAAGAAGTATATTATAAAAACAAAAACCATACAAAGTTATATAAATTTTAAAAATTATTTAAAATTTACATGAATTAAAAATACATACAATTATCTGCAATCATTAAAAATAAAAAACAAAAAAATAAATAAATAAAAAATAAAGTAATAATTGTCATAACAAGCAGCACTCCCATACAGGAGTATCTAAAACTGACCATAGTGTATCCTTAGTCTGCTTTGCTGACTTTAAACAACCATCTCCATGCGCTAGAAATTGTTTCCGACTCCATAAAATTTATCACATATCCTTTCTTCTTTTTCTTGAGGATTTCCAATGCCTCAGTCATACTCTGTCCCAATTCTTCTCATCTGGCCGAATAATTCTCGCTCTTCCCCACTGCACTTCAATATCATGCAGCTGCGATCTCTGGCTTAGCACAGTGTAAATTTTAAATAATTTTTAAAATTTATATAACTTTGTATGGTTTTTGTTTTTATAATATACTTAATGTATTCTAAAAATTAGCCTAAATTAATTCAAAATCATTGAAATCTGTTATAGAATCAAGGAATTAATTAAGGCAGATTAATCAGGATTATTTTGACTTAATGTATTCTTAGAAGATCTGTTGCATAATGAAATATATGGCTTTACAGGCAGATAGTGCTAAGGAGAGTGCTTTCAGATGTATTCCTGCCCTTTTAAATTTTGTGATGTTTATTTTGTGTAGTTTGGTCCCCTGTTCTTGTGTAACATGGTGAGTCTTGTAGTAGAGCTGAGGAAGACACCAAGTTTGTTGAAAATGTTTCTGATTAAAATCTTTTCACTGCTAAAGGGCTTTTGAGTATTATTTTTTAGTTTGTGTTTAGTGCAGTCTCGTTGAACTTTTATTATTGAATACAAATTTCAACTTAAAATTTTATACCTTAATTATGCATAAAGTATTTTTTTTCATCAGATTTTTGGAACTACAAGTGCAGGGAATTGCATGCAAATAAAAGTCATAAGAGACACATATAGGCAAAAACCAAATTTTCCATTTTAAAAAAGTTGTAAGCTCTGACGTAAATTTGAGCAGTCATTAAACAGATAAGTTATTAAGTCTGGAGTACCTGTATTTGGAAATGTTCTCATCAACTATGGCTCACTATAATTATAATTATTCTCCCTTATACTAGAGTATAAAACTACTAACTTATATAACATCTGAGAAATTAAAATAGCTGCTAAACTAACTTAAATTATCCCTTACTATTAATTAAAATATGAATCATGTCTATAAATAATTCTTGAATAAAAATAATAGACTCCAATAAATATATATATATATATATTGATGTGACGCCACTGAGTGGAAAGGCGTGTGATTTTCATTTGAAAGCACTAAAAAAAATCAGTTTGAATCACAAATATTTAATAATCAATTATAATTATAAAAATAACAATCACATCAAAAGGAGAACGCTTCCTCCATATTCTCTTCCCTCTGGAGAATAAACAAAAAACGCAAACACGTTTCACGACAATGGTGTTGCCACTTACATCAATTTTTTATTATAAATAATATTTAATATTTTTATAAATATTTTAATGTTTCAAGTTTTCCCCCTCCTGGGAAAATAATGTTAGCATGAAGAAATTTTTAAAATAAAATTTTTGAAGGCGTTAACATTTTCTATTCTCACTGAATATGTTTAACCCCTTTCAATTTACACAAATTATTACAAACAAAACTTTAAAATAATAAGATTATTACTATACACAAAAGTTATCTTATCACATAGCACTTCTATGATATTTAAGATTTGCCTTAAAAAGAAAAATAATGAAATAAAATGTTCAAAGTAAAGTTCAATTGTATGTTGTATCTTTTCATTTTCTTTGAAGGACGGGTATTCTTGATATTGTTGATGTTTTACGTATCACTCCAGAGTTTGAACTCTTCTGACGAATTGGGATCTTTGATGACTGAGACTTTTTAGACTTAGTTTTAGGTACCTCAGTTGACAATTTGAAATGTTCAGGATCATGATAAAATCTAAGTTTTGAAGCATGGACATTATCATAAGATTTCTTGAAAGCTTGATTTGGTTTATCAATAATATAATTTGTTTCAGATAATTGTTTTAGAATTGTATACGGACCTGTCATAGCCGCCGTTAGTTTTCCCATATTTGGATGATAGTACATTTCAAGTAAAACTTTATCATCAATCTTAAAAGTTGCTGGTAAATATTTTTTGTTATAATAATGCTTATTCTTATTATGATAGTCCAAAGACCTATCAAAAGCGATTTGTCTAGCTTCATCCAATGATGGTAGTTTTTGTAGTGACGGAATAGGATGTTGGTATGAAGGTTCACCAAATAAGAGGAATGCTAGTGCAAAACCTGTTACTTCATGAGGTGTTCTATTAAAATCATAAGTAATTTTCTTCAAAAGTTGAGGCCATGAAGTGTTTTCGTTCAATGACAACTGACATTTTAATTTTGAAATTAAAGTTTGATTTGTACGTTCATTCAGTCTATTACATTGAGGTCTTTGAGTACTTGTAAGAAGTTGAACGATATTTTTATTTTTCAGAAATCTTTTAAATTAAGATGCTGTAAAAGCTGGGTTCCGATCACTCAGAATCTTTTTCGGTTGTGCAATTTGGAGAATTTAAGTACTACAAGAAATATAGCTATCTGTATTTTGATTCTTACAGGCAAAAGTCCAAGCATATTTTGTAGCATAATCCATTATAACATGAATATATCTTTTACTAGATCCATAATTAGACAAGCCACCTATGGTGTCTATGGAGATCAAATCAAAAGGTTGCATTGCTAATGGCAGAGTACCAAGAAGTTCATATTTCTTTTGATTGGGATTTTTTAAATTTTTGACAAGTTTCACAATGCTGGATGTAATTCGCAATATCTTCAGTTATTTTTGGCTAATAGTAGACTGGTGAAAGAATGGAGTGTGTCTTTTTAATTCCCGGGTGACTGAAATCTTGATGAGCCTTTTCAAGAAGTTTAATTCTCAAAGAATGAGGAACAACAATTTTCTGGATACCTCCTTTTGATATTGTTTTGATACTTTGAGAATCAATTTTGCTATTATAAGGTATTTGAGATTGATTTTCTAGGAGTTCTGTAGCAGAAAGGAAATTTACTGTTGAAATGGGTTGACGTGATAAAGCATCAGCCTCAAGTTGATGTTCTCCTTTGATATGTTTGATGTTATAATCATATTGTGTCAGCCTCAAGCTCCAACGGAAAAGTCTACCAGTGGAATTTTTTATAGTACGTAGCCATTGAAGAGCAGAATGGTCACTGACTACTGTGAAATTTGTGCCATGAAGATAATGGTGCCACTTTTGAATAGCATCAACGATAGCCAAACATTCGAGTTCCGAAGCAGTATAGTTCTCTTCATATGGATGAAGTTTCCTGGAAAAATAAGCTATTGGAAATTCAGCTTTTCCAGACATTTGTTTGAGTACAGCACCAATTCCTTGTTTTGATGCATCAGCATACAAAATACATGGTAATTCTGGTTTATATATATGAAGAATTGGTTTCATGATCAAAGCTTCTTTTAGTTTTTGAAAAGCTGTTTCACAGTCTTTCGTCCACTTCCATTTGACATTTTTCTTGAGATTGTTAAGAGTGTGCGGATTTTATCATAATCCTTAATGAAATGATGGTAAACGTTAACCATTCCTAGAAACTGTTGAAGTTTCTTGATTGTTTTTGGAGTCTGTTTCACAGTCTTTCGTCCACTTCCATTTGACATTTTTCTTGAGATTGTTAAGAGTGTGTGGATTTTATCATAATCCTTAATGAAATGATGGTAAACATTAACCATTCCTAGAAACTGTTGAAGTTTCTTGATTGTTTTTGGAGTTGGAAAATTTTTTACTGCTATTATATTATTTGGATCAGATGTCACCAAGTTCTTTTTGATATGGTAACCTAAGTAAGTAATTTCCTCTAGAAGAAAATGACACTTTCTCAGTTTTAACTTAACATTTTCTTGTTTAAATGCATTCAAAACTTCATTCAAAGTCAAAAAGTGAGACACTTTGTCTTTTGTGTGAATAAGTATATCATCAAAAAAAAAATCCACATTTTTCAATTTGTATTTAAAAATAATTTTCCTGATTATACGATTAAAAGTAGGTGGTCCATTCTTGAGACCAAAAGGCATGACAAGCCACTCATAGTGACCCGATGAAGAGCTAAAAGCAGTCTTCCCACTATCACCCTCGTTCATCCCAACATGCCAATAACCTGCTGAAATATCTAACTTAGAAAAATAATTAGAATTCCCAATAGTATCTATAATTGTTTGGATATTAAGTATTGGTTTGTGATCAGGAATAGTAACATCATTCAGCTTTCTAAAATCAATACAGAGTCTTGTTTTCCCTTCCTTTTTTTTATGGACAAGTAGGGAGAATCAGATTCACGGATTAGTCCCAAGTCTAGAAGTTGCTTAATTTGACGTTGAATTTCTCCTTCATCTGATGGAGAAGCTCTATAGGGCTTTAAATATATAGGTACATTATTTGTGAGATTAATTTTGTGTTTTTCAATATTTATAGTCCTATATCTGTCTTGTTCTTTGAAAAGACTGTATTATGCTTAAAAAGAATTTGCAAGAGCATTTGTTGAGATGCTTGATCTAATGTTTCGGATCGACATCACCCTTAATGTGATCAACAGAACTAACAGTATTATGGGATAATGTATGACTATTATCATAACATTCCCAAAAATCATTATCTGGACTAAGGTCTTTACTTGGAAAAGTAGTAAATGAATTATTTGATTGCCATGTATTAATACACATGCTTAGGCTAGTTTTAATTGGATCTAAGTTTAAAGGCCTCAAAATCCTGTTTCCCTGCCTAATTATGTGTGTTTTGAAAACCAAGCTTAAATTGAAAAGATAAGCTATATCCAATCCCAAAAGTACCAATTCAAAATCTCCTGGGAGAACGTAAGTCTTTATTTTGTGTGTAATGTGACCTAGTTTCATATAAAAAGTGCAGCAACCCAAAGTTAAACAAGTCTGATTGAAAGTTTTAATAGTAGTAGTATCTCTTCTATTAACCTTCAACTTGTATTTATTCACAATAAGCAGAGTTATAATGGTTTTGTGTGAACCACTGTCAATTATAACTTGTGCATGTTTGTGATTTAATTTTATTGGGTAGCAAAACAATTTTTCTAGGTCTTCCATGGGTTGACCTATTAGTTTAAATCTGGCCTATTATTCTGGAAAGATGTACCCATTTGTCTTTTTGGTGTTGTATACTGTGTGGATTTTATTGGGCATTGTGAACTCCAATGATATTGTTTAAAAATATTGTGTTTAGCACAATTTGGACATTGCGTATTTGGAATGTTAGGCAAATTTTTCCCACCATTTGATTTACTTTGATGGGACTGCACAGAAAAATCTGGACATTGCCTCGTAGGCCTATTTAAGAGCATTGAATGTATAGGCCTAGATGTTTGTGCATTATTCACACTGGCTGAAGTAAGTGAAATATTTTTTGCCTCTAAAATGCTCTCTTTAATATTCTGAGCAACATCAAGCCATGTTGCAAGATTATGTGGCTTTCTTAACCTTAAATAAATTTTATATTCTTGGGGACAGCCTTGAGTAAGTCCTGAAATAGTTTGTTCATCGTTTAACCCTGCTTTTTGCCCTAGAGCCTTTTTCTTATTAAAATAATTGACTATATCTTCATTGAATCTAAGGTCAGTTTATTAAACTCCTCAAAAGGATCTTTGTATTTAGTTTCAAAACGATCATTTAACGATCTCACTGCTTCTTCCCAATTTAGGTTTTTTGCAAAAATATACTTTATGAACCAAGTGTTTGCCTCACCTTGCAAAAATTCACCCAAGTGGAACCTTCCAATTATTTGATGCCCCTGCAGCATTTGCTAAGCCCTCAAAATAACTAAGCCAATCACTTATTGATAATTCACCTTTTGGATTATATTTGTCTAATTTAATTTTAATTTCATTTCGAGGAGGCATGTTTTTTAACTTTAATACTAGAATTAACCATTTATGAAAGTAATAAACTAAATTCTAAACCTAAAAACCTAACACAAAACTATTACTAAACCTAACACAAAACAAAGTGACAAAAAACAAAAGAGAAAAATAATATCTAATATTACGCAAGTATTAGAGTTGACTTAATTTATTAAATCTTGGCATGTCGGACGAACAAAAATTAACAATGGCAAAACTCACCAATTTGTCCTGTTGACTCCGCTGTGACGCCGCCGAGTGGAAAGGTGTGATGATTTTCATTTGAAAGCACTAACCAAAATCAGTTTGAATCACAAATATTTAATAATCAATTATAATTATAAAAATAACAATCACATAGAAAGGAGAACACTTCCTCCAAGAATACGGAGGAACCATATTCTCTCTCCTCTGGAGAATAAACAAAAAATGCACACACAATGTTTCGTGACAGTGGGTGTTGCCACTTACATCAATTTTTTATTATAAATATTTTAATGTTTCATATATATCCTACCCTCAATCAACAATGAATATAATTTAACTTGCATTTAAGTCTATCATTCTTCATTTTTATTTTCTCTGTATTTTTCCATATTAGATTCTTTCATTTTTATTTTTTCTACTTATTAATACTAGAACAATTAAAACTGTCTGTAAAGCATTCTATGAAAGAATTGTCTGGGTCAAAACATTTACCCTAATGTGGGAACAGGCATGTGCTTACAGAGCATTTCTTGCCTAATCCACAAAGTATTATATTCTACATTTTTTACTTATGTTGATTATTCTTAAATTATCACTTTATAAATGCTCTGCCATTTGCACTATATTATTTGCTCTTCATTTGTCCTGGATAATTACTATTTTATTTTATCATATACTGCAATTTCTTGAAAATTTCCTATATTTTGTAATTCTTTCATTTAGCTATAATTCTCCTTTGTCTATTTTATTGTGTATCCTTGTAAAAAGAAAAAATATTTGCATGCCTCATGAGAGAGCAAAGCAGCAGAAAGCCTCACTCATTGGTGGCCTGTGCCTCAAAATTCAAAAAATTCTTTGCATGCAATGCCTTGTATAGCAGGCTCTTACCATTTTTACCAGGGAACAATAGGCCTATTCTCATATCTGTATCTATAGGGGACTGATATATGTCTTCAATTAACATCTTCAGATTATTTTTCCACATTTGTTCATAACTTATTACAGTCCTATTTATTTCTCAAGGTGCCCAATCTGGAAGTATTTCAAGATCCACTTTATTTTCTTTTCCTTATGCTCAGTCTACTTGTAATCTTCACCAGTTTGTATTCTAATATTTTAATTGTAATCTTCACTTGATATCATGATATTTTTATAATAAACCTCACTAATCAGTATCTTAATGTCCTGTTTTTACTCCAGATGCCCAGTCCAGGAGAATTGTCAATCTTTGCTCCTATAATTTTATGCAAATTATTACTATTCTTACTTGTCAACTTTATTGACTTGATCCTCCTGTTTCAATACTAATCCAATTCAAGACACCAGTGTGGGAATCACAGCCAATACTTGTATTAGTTATCACAACAGAATGATTTTCAGTGATTTAAAGATGCAAAAGGTCTGTGGCACAAGAGGTCCAGAACTTGGGAGAAATAAAGAAACGAAAGATATGATATACTAGATCTTTATTATTATTATTTTATAATAAATATTGCATTAAAAAGAAAGAAGTCAACATATTAACCATTCTGTCTTCTGGGGTGCTTTCTCTTAATCAGAATATAAGGAGGAGGAACGATGGGCTTTCTTGGAAATCAGAAGTGGAAGTGATTTGGATTTTTCTTGAGGAATGTTGATTCTGTTCTAAAAACATTTTACAATTCTTTGTTTTATTTTCTTAATTCTTTGTTTTAACTTTTCATTTAGTTCCTTACTATTTTTGTAAGGAACTATTTTTGTCTCTTTTTCCTAGAAACTTTTCTTGTTTTTCATTCTTCTTATTTTTGGAGACTTGTTTCCCCCTCTTTACCCTTCCATTCCTCAGAAATTTCTCTTCCTTTTTTTCTATTATCATTTTCTTCCTCTTTCCCATCGTAATGTTGTTCCATGTCTGACTCCTTTTCCCTGTTCAGGTTGAGATTACATTTCAACAATTTTGAGAGGGGGTTTGTTAAATAGTTTTTTTTAACATTTTTAATATAAAAATTAATATCATTTTTTTTTTCATAATTGTTAGATTAAATCAATGGAATATACAATAATTACTAAATATGGATCCTACACAAGGATAATAATGCAACACTATGCATTATAATTTTATAGTAGAATATGGCATGTCCACTTCATGAGAAACGGCTGGTAGACCTTATGCTATTACATGGAGTATGTCGAAGATATGATTATGGCTATTGTAATTTAATTAAACCTGGTAGGGGGAAGTACAGAATTCTTCTCCTGCATGCAAAGAAAATAAAAATGCCAATATTAAAGAATTTTTTTTAAAATCTGGAAAAATTAGAATTTTCCTAATTTACTAGATCTTTCCTGATGTACTCATAAAATTTTGCAATGTATTAAAAGCAGCTGAGAAAAAATATTTTGACATTTGAAATTTCTGCACTTTATCATTGCAAATGTACAAATTTTTTTTTTATAAGCTATTTTTAGAAATGCAAAATGATACTGTAGTCAACAGTTTTGTTTTGCAGTGTGTAGAAATAACCAAAAAATTTATAATGATACAAAGAAAAACTTTTGAAAAATTTTTTAATTCTTAGATATTTCAATAAATTGTTCATCTGATTTTAGATTTTTATTTAAGCTATTTATTAAGTTTTAAATAATAATTAAGCTGTTCTGGCACGCAGCTATCTTTTTATTTTAAATATACTAAATAATTTTGAAACAATTTTACAAAAAAACAGATCGAAATGGCTTAACAAATAATAATAAATTAGGAAATAAATATTAGAAAATAAAATAAACAGTTCTTGAAGAAGTGAATATTATGCTATAACTGGAAATGACGTATGCACATGTCATAAATTCTCATCCCACTATCACAATATATAATGATTACTAAACTTTAAATTTTTCTCTATAAGAAAAAGGACAAATTACTTTACTGTTATTAATTGTTAAGACAAAGAAAATTTTTGATTCTATGTATTGTCATGATTTGCATATTATACATCTGATTGAAAAATTTGTAAAAAAAATAGCTCTTCTTGGATGGAAAGTGCTACAATAAAACAAGTAAACATATCAAAGAATATTAAAAAATTATAATATAAAGTAAATTTTGCGTGTTTTAGAATCCTTCAAAATTGAAGAATTATATTTCACACTCCTACTACAGTCAGATTTTATTGCCTCTCTCACTCATGTACCACCTCCAAAAGACTTTGGACCATTCTAGGTAATAAAATCACCAGGTCTGTTTACAAATAAAACTGGAGATGCATTTGTTTTGACTTTGGAATAAGATTTAAGAGTGAATGATAAAGCGGGAAAGTCGTACGATACGGGAACGCACGAGCGGGGTTTCACTGTATAACAAAACCAGTAAGGGAAAATACACACTGTCCCTGACTTACATAGATTTGACATATGTAGATTCATACTTGCATAGAGATTCTCTGACTTAAAAGAAAAATACATTGATCAAAATAGATAAAGCTGTAATGCAAAGATATGAGAATTTTTTCTTAATTTCAATATTTATCACATGCAAATATGTTTTATATTCTTACTCAGTTTAATTAACAAGCTGGGCTTGGATATTGACCCCTCCTGAGAAACTGGAGGTATAGGACTCGGAATTGAATCCAGATCCTCCAGGATGGAAAGCAATTGCTTTAACACATGACTTGTGCTTACTTTTTATATAACTGTTTTTAATGTTATAGTTCTTTATTTAAATTCTATTTTTATCGTAAGAAATATCAACATACAAGCACTAAATGTAGTAATGAAAATTTATTCTAAAAAGGAATGACCCATTTAAGCATAAAAAATAGCATTTAGGATGTATTTTAGAAGACTATTAACACATTGCTTGACAAATGAGGTAAAAGTGAAAGAAAGAGAATTAATTTTCAAAGAAGGCAGAAGATATGGCTACTGTAATAATTTTATCCAAAAGATTTATATAGAATTATAGTGGTACCTTAGTATACGTCCGCTTTGGAATAAGTCCAACTTGGTATACATCCTGATTGGATGCAAAAAATTTTGCTTGGTATACGACTTTTGTTTGGAATATGACCGATTCGCGTACTAGAACTTGTATGAGTCTGCCTGTGTATCTCTTAAAACACATTCCTTATATAAAACTTGCATAGAAGTACCATCCCAATAAAGTCTAAACAAGTTGTAATAGCATTGTCTGGAATGACCGGACAATGTCGTATTTCCGAAACATCCTGAGGAGAAGGCAGAAGCAAAGTTCTTTGGACAGATTTTTAGTAAAAGTCAAACCTGATGAGCCTCAGCAAGGTCCAAGTAGGGAAAAGAGAGAAAACATAGTAAGAGAAAAAACACCAGAATTTTAGATTCCTGAAGTTTTATTGGAAGAGGACTCTCCTTCCAATCAATAACATCTCCTTCTCCCTTCTCAGCACCATCCTAGTAGGTACTCGACTTTTCTCAGCAAGATAGTGAGGTTAAATTTTCATTTATTTCATCTAGTGTAATTAATTGCTTTTGTATTTATGTATTTTGGTATTAAGCAGTGTTTAAATTATTTTATACAACCCCATCAATGTATAATATGCCAATAACAATAGGATTTTTTTCATGGGAACGGATTTATCATTTTCCTTTTATTTCTTATGGGAAAAATTCGTTTGGTATACGTCCTGTTTGATATAAGTCCAAAGATCTGGAACGGATTAAGGACGTATACCAAGGTACCACCAGTGGCGTAGCAAGGGGAGGGCAAGGGGGTCTATCATGCCCCGGGCGCCACTCGCAGAGGGGTGCCAAATTTTTATTATGAGTATATTCTATATATTATATATGTTTTCCGGGGGCGCCAAAAAGGTACCGTACCCCGGGCGCCAGTTATGCTCGCTACGCCGCTGGGTACCACTATAATTCAAATATAAATAGGACAGTAACAGACATATCAAGTAATATTAGATTATCTTCAGACCAGCAAGAAGAACAGAGATTTATAGCACGACCCTATGAAATGGTTATATATATATAAACCATTTAGAGAAGTAACTAAAAAACAGGGATGATATTAGCACCCAAAAGAAGTACGACTTTATTTTCTGTGCTTAGAAATGATAAAAAGCCATATTCTAGACAACAAGAATTAGGAATTTATAGAGTTCCTATCTTCAATAAAACTATAAGTCAGCAAGAAAATTATATTAGTGTAAAATTAGGAATCTCACACAAGGAATTAAAGAACATAAACAAGATATTATGGAGGCCTCTTTGAATACATCTCTGGCTAAAATATTTTATGAATATAATCTTCACATAAATTGAGAAGAAGCTAAAATTATAAGGACAGGTTATGAACGAAAGCACACATATTTACAAGAATCATTAGTTATAGCAGAAAGGAGACTGCATGCAGATGTCATTAATGAACAGGCTAGTATGTCATTATATAATGCATGGAATTATGCGATTGTCCATATGTTATGAACAATTAATACTGAATTTACCATTATGTTTGTAAATGTGTTCATGTTTAATAATTTATTTATGATATTTATTTCTTATAGATTATTTATTTTTATTACTCTCTGAAATACAGTGGTGCCTTGGACAACGATGTTAATCCAAGGCAAAATTCCCCATAAGATTTAATTGAAAATTGATTAATTTGTTCTGGCTCCTTCCCATAGTAAATATTAAAATGCAGATAAAACTCATTTAAAATGTTCTAAAAATATGGAAAATATTATTTATTTATTATATTTGTTACAAAAAAATTTACATTAATAAAATGAATTGTTCATCATATTTGCTACAAAAAAAAATTAATATTAATGAAATGAATTATTCACAAAAACAGTTTTTAATTATCAATCTTCATCAGAAGGACAATTGGGCTCACTTCAGAGTTTTTTGACAAACAAACCCATAAACACTGATTAACAGCCTCGGCATTCCTGCTGAACCGCTCTTCCGATCTAAACGAACCCGTAAATACTGATTAGCAGCTTATAGATTCAATGATTATTATACAGATGAGATTTGATTTTGCCTTTTTGATGGCAAACGAACAGTGACACGCACTCACTGATTTATTGTCTATATGAACCAACACATAAAAAATAAATACTTAAATATTCATTTTCATCATAAAATGCATTTATAACTACAAATTTTGAAATAAAGCACAGTACACTACAAGAAAAAAAAACGATATACAGAAAACATAAACAGTGGCTACAATTGGTCAAACATATCTGAGCTATGCCATATGGCTGTTCTCTATTCGACAATGTCTTCCCATGTGTGGATAAGGGTTCATCCATAAACTACGTCACGCTATTTTGAACATTTTTTTACCCCCTCCCTCCCCTTCGTCATATTTCGTCACGCTACGCTTGACCCCCTGATCATGACGTAACAAATTGGAAGACACCCTCCCCTTCTATGTAAAAATTTTTCTCCGATTTTACGTAAAAAAATAGAAAATAGGAATAATTTTACATTGGCATTTTATTACATATATTTTTTAACTTACAAATAAACTTTAGCAGAAGTGGATACAAATGTCTTAAAATTATATATCATATTTTATTTAAAAAATGTAGCTTCAATCACATCCATTTTTTGCTCTAGCGTAATTACTAACCTCTTCTTTTTTTCATTTCCTGTTTTATCATGAAAAGTGTTCTTCCTTTTATCCATTTCGATACTTTTTAAAAGAAAATTCTATACTATACTGTATGTATATGATAACAAAGCTGAATAATAATAATGTTAAATAGCTAACGTAAAAAAAAGCCCATCTTTCTGGTGTTTCACCTCTTCAAAGCCAAGTGACTATTCCTCGTCCAGTTTGCTAACCGAAAATAAACATTAATTTGTTAATTGACATCATAAAAGGAGACGAACATTTGTTGGTAAGACTGGTCTATGCTTACAACTCGCATTAATCGAATATTTGTTCGCACTAACTGAAAAACGGTATCATTTTTGTAAGTCGCACTAATCGAATATCGCATTATTCGAACTCGCACTAATCGAGGCCTATCTGTATTTAACAATTTGTATACCATGACGTCACAATTTGCATGACTCCCTCCCTCCCCAACGTCATTTTTCGTCACAAATCACCTATACCCTCCCTCCCCTAATAGCGTGACGTAGTTTATGGACGGACCCTAAGTGAGATTGGAAAATAACAGGATTTAGATCAAATATAGGTTCACATAATCAGGAGTCATTAACCGAAGCGTGTGTTGTTAACCAAGACATTTGTTTCTTACAGCCACTCATTGTTAATCAAGTATGTTGTTATCCGAGGCAGTCGTTAACCAAGGCACCACTGTATTTATAAATTTTTCTGTAAGTAGCGATGCAATAACTAAATCAATGTATATAAGTTTTTTGAATTTTAAAAAAAATTTTAAACTGTATTCCTCTTAGAAGTTGAAGAGGATCCAATATGGATTGAAAACGTTTTTTTTTAGAATAAATTTTCATTACTGCATTTAGTGCTTGTGTGTTGATATATATATATTTATTTTAATGTTATATCTCTGTCTATCTTTATGGCTGACTGCATAGGGTGTACTCTGACATATGTACATTTCAAATTACTAGGATTTTGCAAAACAATCCTCTTAAGTAGGTCAGAAATTTTCTGTATAAATACCATTATTAATCAAATAATGATATGTATACAGAAACAAATGATCAAAACTGTCAATGCCTTAAGGCAGCTAAACTATCTAGTGTAGTGTGATAATTAGAGCATAATTCTGCAGTTAATTCTAGATAAGGGCAGATTTTTATTTTGATAAATAATTTATATTTTATTTAAATTATTGATATATTTGACAACTGAAGCCATATTAATGAAAATTTATTAGACTACAGTTTCTCTCTTTAAAACACTTTTTACTAATATTGATTTACTTCAATATGGCTGAAAAATTATACCTTGATTCTTAAACATGTTTAAATGATTTGATGCAGCATAATTTCAATTATGTATAGAACTAAATTATAAGAAATAAATTATATTAGAAGTGAATTACAGAGATAGAATTATATGGTATAATACAGACTATAAATTCAAGAATTTTTGAAAAATCTATGGCAAGAATATAAAAACTGACAAAATTAAAAATTACATTACAAATCCAATTTCAATTAATTTTTTTAATAGTAATAAGATAGTGCTCTTTTTATATACTGCAAGCCTAAATATCTTCTCAATTTTGTTTACACATGTTAATCCAAACTGCAAACTAGTAACTTAAACTTATAAACAGCACAATAGCAACACTTTATTGAGAAGTTTATATAGAACTACACTCTGTAAAATAAGTAGAAGGACACAAGAAAAATTTTCACAAACCGTAAAAGAAAGGATTTTTTATTCATGAAAAGTTTCATGAAGAACATAAAGGGATGAATATAAAAATAAATGACAATTGAAAATAATTTACAGAAATAGTAAATAATTTATATCACATCACAACTTGGCACTGTGAATAAATATGTAAAAAAAGTAGGAGGACATTAATTGTTATGAGTATGTATTGAATGTAACACGTAAGTAATTTGCATATTTTTACACAGTAGTCATAGCAGCACTTGTTGAGACAAGAATACTTTCTTGCTGTTAATTAATGATTAGGCTTTATCGTCAGAATGCCAAGAGGAATTCCTTTAAGCAATTTTCAAAAGGGCCAAGCACTAGCATACAAAGAGACTGGAAAAGGTGTTAGGGAGATTGCACGTATGCTTAAAGTAGGCCGAAATGCTATTTCGTCATTCCTGAGAAACCCTGAAACCCATGGGAAGAAAAAGAAGACTGGGAGACCGAAAAAACTCTCACCTCGTGACCAGAGAAACATCTGCAGACAGTTAAAAAAGAAAGGTGCTAGCATTTCAAAGGTCCACCGACAAACAGGGCTAACACATGTTTGCAGACAAACCATTTATAATTACGTTAAGCAGTCCAAAGCCTTCGAGTTTAAGAAGCGGAAGCATCATCCTAAGTGGACGAATAAACACATAGTTAATCGCTTAGCCTGGGCTAAAGAACACATGTCTTGGTGTACGGAATGGTTGTCTGTTGTTTTCTCGGACGAGAAAAAGTTTAATTTAGACGGTCCTGATGGCTCTCAATATTATTGGCATTGTCTAGGAAATGAGGAGCAACATTACTCAACTCGACAGCAAGGAGGAGGAAGTTTGATGGTGTGGCTTGCTGTTGGATATGGGGGAAGAACATGCCTGTCCTTTCTACATGGCCGACTAAAACATACAGATTACATTCATTTACTTCAATCAGCACTTCTTCCTTATGGCTCTGATCTAGGTGGAGAAGACTGGATTTTTCAGCAAGATGGAGCTTCCATCCATACGGCTAGAGGTGTGAAAACCTGGTTTGCAAACAACAATGTCCGGGTTTTACCGTGGCCATCAAGAAGCCCAGACCTGAACATTGTGGAAAACATCTGGGCAATTTTGGTTAAACGTGTTTATGACGGAGGCAGACAATATGAATCTATACACGAACTCCGGGAAGCTCTTGACACGGTCTGGGCCAATGTTTGCCAAACTGAAATTCAAGCTTTTTGTTTCTATGCCAAATCGAGTCTTTGAGGTAATACGTGCTAATGGAAAGAAAACCTCATATTAATCTTTTATTTTTCCTTTACTATTTGTAAGTGTCCTCCTACTTTTTTACATATTTATTCAGTGTCAAGTGTGCCTTTACTATTTGTAAGTGTCCTCCTACTTTTTTTACATATATATTCAGAGTGCCAAGTTGTCATGTGATATAAATTATTTACTATTGTCTGTAAATTATTTCAATTTGTCATTTATTTTTATATCATCCCCCTTATGTTCTTCATAAAGCGTTTCATGAATAAAAAATCCTTTCTTTTATGACGTTTTGTGAAAATTTTTCTTGTGTCCTACTTATTTTACAGAGTGTATGTAAGACAAAGCAGCTGGCAGAATCTTATTAATCTAATGGTTGCAAGGCTGTAATAAATGTCAGATGTATGAAATTTCAAATGATAGAGAGAATAGAAATAGTGGATTTATATTATAGTCAGTGGTAGAACTACAAAGAGCTGGACCCCGCAATGTGGGGGGTCCCAAATCCTCTTTGTCTATACTTTCTTTACCCTTTTTTTAAATTAACATAAGACAATAAAAATTAAATGCACCATGAAAAGAGTGAAATATTCATTGAATCAGAGCAGTGTGGCAGTAGAAATAGTAGCCAAAAATATAGAAATAAAAAATGTGATTAGAGATTTTCCAAATTTCAAATCTAGGAGGAAGAATTTTTGAATTTTAAATACAGTTGAACTCGGTTATACGACATCGCGAAAACACAGTAACATATGTCACTATAACCAATATGTCGCTCTAACCATGAGTAGGCCTAAATATTATTTCCATATATCCTTAAGCCTAATTACCGTACTGCATTCTCATTCACAATAAAAATCTGTACGCAACGTTTATTTATTTATTTATTTACCTATTAACAACAAAAGAAAAATACAGAAATACAATACTGTACAATAGAATTTTATTATACAGTAATTATGAACTTATACAATGAACAAAAATGAAGTGAAACGTATATTAAGCAAAGAAATCAATGACTTTTTTTTGTTTTACACGTATATACGGTATATACTGCTATAACGGCTATAACGGTATATACTGCTTTTCCAAATCTTTTTCAATCGCCTTTATTGCACCAATATTTTCATTTCTTTGAGAATCTGCCTTGTAAAATTGGTTAATAATTCTAATTGCATCAAGAGCCTCCTTTTGATTCTTTATCCAAAACTAAAAAAGGGTATCAGAGAACGGTATATTGCCAACAAAACCCAATTTTTTCGTGGCAAAATATTGAAATGCAAAAATATTATGGCAAAAAAAACAAAAAATCTAATTTTTTTAAATGGACGCGCTAGAGCGGTAGACCGTTAAAAAAAATTTTTTTTAGGATCGCAAAGGGTTAAATAAAATTTTGTTTAATTAAATTGTTTATTTTGTCTGGATTTAGCTGGCGCACCCTGTATATGTTATAGAAAAAATGATTAATTGGTTATTATGCATAATCATCAATCATATTGGTTAATTTGATAAATTTCACTAAATGTTTCCCTTTTACTGGCTATTTTACATAATTCCCAAATGAAGTTGGTAATTTGATAAATTTGCCAGAATTTCTCACTTTTACTGGTGATTATATATAATTCTCAAATGAATTTTGTAAGTTTGATAAATATCTGCTGATTATATTACTTTTAAAGTAATTTTTGCCTAATTTTCAAAATGTAATTTATAAATTTGATAAACATCATGAAATTTCTTTATCTTTTGTTTTCATTGGTTTCCTCAAGAACATCTATTGAATTGATGACTAACATAGGAAGTTCATCTCCACATAAACAATTAAATCCCTTAAAGGCTCCATAACTGGCAGCTTTGCTTCTTAATTAATAAATTGTTCAAAGTTTATTGCTTAAAAAATAGTGCTTTGTCATAATGGACCTTTATACATAATTTTAGCAGAGTTTATTTTACTAATTTACTCTTATATCAAGATCACATAAATTGGAGATGGCCTGTATTTCTAAAAATACAATTGATCTGTACAAGTTATCACCATAAAATTAACTAAATTTTTTAGAAAATTTTGTTTGCATAGACATCATTGATATCTAAAGTTATACTGTGATTTTATATAAATATAATTAAAGTAGGCATTTTTGTAGATTTGCCTTTTTATTACATTGTTACATCGTAACTTTGACAACATTCCAAACTTTAAAAATAAAAATTATAAAACAAACTTCTAAAACGTAAATATTAATTTACGTTTTAGAAGTAACGTAAATATTAATTTACGTATATATATAATTATATTTACATATTTACATTGCCTACTCCCAAGATTTATTATACTGTGATTTTGTTTATTCAAAAGAAGGGAAATTAAAGATTTTAAGAAAATTAATAATATAAAATATACCACTGATATATATTTCTTAATTTATTGAAAATATTTCATATTTAATTGAAATTTATTTAGATTTTGTATGTAATAAGAGCTATAACTGCTTAATGAGTTTTATTTACTTTTTATTTATTGCCAAAAAAGTTGTTTGTTATTAAAAACTTTTATAGATAAAACAAGTTTTTATAATAATTCATCCTACTATTAATAATAATCAAATTAATTACAGCACAAAAGTAGGAAATTAATATAAGTTTATTAAGATAACGTTTTCAGCTATTCTATAGCCATCGTCAGTCAAACGTATGCAATGTGTTCTATTAATGGAATAGAATTTAAAAATACAAATTGCAGTACAAAATATTAAAATTTAAATTAAATATTTGTTTAAACAAGTTTTTGTTAATATAATATAAAAAATATACTAATAAAAAAAAACTGAATTGATGTGGAAAAAAATATCTGCAACATCAATATAAATTTAAGATTTTAGATTCTATTGTACACCTAGTGTCAAGTTTTAAAGTTTCCATGAATAAAACTTGGTACTAGGTACACAATATAGTAAAATTCTATAAAGCATTTTTAAGTCAAAAATTAATTAATGTTTCAAACTATACTATAAGTCGAAAATTCAGGGAGTCAAACTAATGTTACTAAATGGAGTGGATATTTATCAAAAAATTGCATAAGTGTATAAGTCAGTGGTTCTTAACCTTTTCGAAGTCATGGAACACTTTTGATTATAAAGAAAATTTGTGGAACACTATATCACTAAAGTCATAAAACAAACAATAAAAATATACATGAATATGTGTTTTTTTTAAAATTGTACATTACACATTAAATAACAGTACAAAAATCGTTAATTAAAAAAACACATTCTTAAAAACTATAAGTAACTCTTCTAGAAAAATAGAACATTTTTAAATCAAGTTTAATGCAATATTTGAGTTAATTGTCTTTTGCAAATTTGAGCAATGTCAAGTCTAATTTGTGAAAAAGCAACCCTCATTTCTTCTTCAATATTCCTAAGTCTTTTGCATTTTTTAGTTTTTATGTTCTTTAATGTTGAAAAGCCTAGCTAACATAAATATGATGTTGGAAACTGTAGCAAAATTTTAAGTGCTTTTGTGGAAAAGGTTGGATACTCGACTTGGACAAAAATTCAAAATTCCTCAAAAGTCAATTCAGAGAATTTCAATTCTAGAGTACAATCTGTTGACAAGCTAAATCAACTACAAAACTTTTATTTTTTAAAATAATATTTTACAAAACTTACATTTCTATATACAATGTTTTAACAAAATTTATACACTATATTAAATTTCAATAAAAAATTAATTTTACGTTTTTTTATTGACGAATTTTTTTATTAAATTGGAATAATCTATATTTTGTACGATGTCATTTTCAATAAAAAAGGTCACTAATCGTGTCAATTAGTTGCAATGTAAACGATTATGTAAATTTTATTTTTCTATTATTGTTTGTCTGCAGTTTACCAATATATTGTGGCAAAAAATAATTTGAATATATATATTTTTATTACTGCTGATTATACTTTTTATTACATTGTTGCATTCTCTTTGTTACTGTTTATTAAATTGTTGCATGAATCCTTGCTCTCTGGCTGAGGGTGCTAGGTGCCACCCAGTCTGCTTACTCTAAATTATGTATAAAAGACAATTGTCTTATTACAATAATACTAATAACAAAACATAAAATACACCAGCGCTCTGTGTGGATGCTCTGCTCGATCGTATTTTGAGCTGGTCCTGATTATAAGGTACCTATACAAAACACACAGAATGAATGACTATAACTATTAAGAGTAGCCTTCTTAGTAGTTTAATCGAAAATGCAAGTTGAATCTTGTCTATATTATAAAATGCATACTACGCAATACATTAAGGACATTCAAGTAGGCCTCGCTTTCATAATTTCGCAGAACATTAATGTTTTGGGGAACACTGGTTAAGAATCACTGCTATAAGTCATGTAAGCCAAGAGTTGATAGATATAAAATTATATATTTTTAGTTTTTTTTAAAAAAGATGATTATTTTAACTCCTCTAAAAATGATTACTTTAACTGAAATGTAATTATTGTTACCTTTAACATATCTCAAAAAATGACTGGCTGCTCGGCGACGCCGCCGACGAGGCCAGCCTGCGCGCCCTGGCTCCGGGCCTGACGCCGGAAATGGCAGCGGCGGTATCGAAGATCATGCGTGTCCAGGACCTGGTCCTGGTGGCGCAGAAGATCCGCGTGGTCACCCGCTTCCGCAACACCCTCGGCCTCCGCGGCCGGCTCTCCACGCGCCTGCAACCGAACCACCCGACCGACGACCCGGCCGGAATCGCCGCGAGCATCCTCGACGGCCTGCTGTTCGGCAATGGCGACGCGATGCTCGGGATCAATCCTGCCACCGACAGCATGGCCTCGATCTGCGCCCTGCTGGAGATGCTCGACGCGATCATCCAGCGCTACGAGATTCCCACCCAGGCCTGCGTACTGACCCACGTCACCAGCTCCATCGAGGCGATCAACCGCGGCGTGCCGCTGGACCTTGTGTTCCAGTCGATCGCCGGCACCGAGGCGGCCAATGCCAGCTTCGGCATCAGCCTGAAGATCCTCCAGGAAGGCTACGAGGCCGGGCTCAGCCAGAAGCGCGGCACCCTCGGCAACAACCTGATGTACTTCGAGACCGGCCAGGGCAGCGCGCTCTCGGCCAACGCCCATCACGGCGTCGACCAGCAGACCTGCGAGACCCGCGCCTATGCGGTGGCTCGTCACTTCAAGCCGTTCCTGGTGAACACCGTGGTCGGCTTCATCGGCCCCGAGTACCTGTACAACGGCAAGCAGATCATCCGCGCCGGCCTGGAAGACCACTTCTGCGGCAAGCTGCTCGGCGTGCCGATGGGTTGCGACATCTGCTACACCAACCATGCCGAGGCCGACCAGGACGACATGGACATGCTCCTGACCCTGCTGGGCGTCGCCGGGATCAACTTCATCATGGGCATTCCCGGCTCCGACGACGTGATGCTCAACTACCAGACCACCTCCTTCCACGACGCCCTCTATGCGCGCCAGACGCTGGGCCTGAAGCCGGCGCCGGAATTCGAGGACTGGTTGCAGCGGATGGGCGCCATCTATTAATTAATAATTCAACTAGAATTTTTAACTAATTTATCCGAAGAAAAATTCCGCCTCGGCCCGGGATCGAACCGAAGACCTTTGGGGTAATGTCCCAACGTCATACCGCTAGACCACTGAGATCAAGTGGTCTAGCGGTATGACATTGGGACATTAGCCCAAAGGTCCCCGGTTTGATCCTGGGTCGAGGCAGAATTTTTCTTCGGATAAATTAGTTAAAAATTCTAGTTGAATTATTAATTAATAGATGGTGCCACTCATTGATTTAATAAAATAATAATTATTCTAATTACGAGATACTGTTAAAATTTCAAGGGCTATAATTTGGCTAGTAAATTTAGATTATTTGGAATAAGTTCCCTTGATGTTTGTATTATATAAAGCTCTAGCTAAAATAGATATAATGTAAAATTACATAGTTATTTAACAAATTAGGCTGAACTCACACATACTATACATTGGCGATTATTTTGTGGTTACTATATGGTTGTGTTGTCGTCAAAATCAACCACTTGTGAACCAGTCATAGTGGTCGCATGAAGTCCATATCAACAACAAATTGTGGTCGATACAGACTTCAAGCATGGAAGATTTTAACAAAATGGATTTGGAAGAAGAATTATTGTTGTGGCTATTATTACATCAAAGAAAATGGCGTCGTAAAGTTGTGGATCTCTTCTATAAGCAACTCCATGTCAAAATCTTTGTTTTCGATCGCCACTTTAAGCTGAACATCAATAAACACATGTATGTCAATTGCACATATGGATCCGCAGTTGGTAACGTACTAACTGACTGACAAGAAGATCCATCGGTGGTTAATGGTCGGTATGTCACACTGCGTGAGTTGTGTTTGACCATTGATCGCCACAAATTTGTGGATGATATCGTCTATGCATTGCGACAGCCGTTGAAACCAACTTCAGTTAGTGGTCCAGTGAGTTATATTATGCATTTCTATATTAATTCACAACTGTCCACAAGCAACCACAGTTTTTGCAGTTGTGGTGTGGTTCTGCTGTGGTAGGTGTGAGTTCAGCCTTAAAGTAGTAGTCCAAGATGGCAGAAATTGAAAACACCTTGATTGAAAAATACCTTGTTTAATAATCAAAATCTTTTTTCAAATCTCTGAAATAAGACACTTGTAATTGATTTACTTATGAAATATATTATAAAATACAGTATTTGTAGTAGTTTGAATACTTCTATGCACCATATAACAGTGTTTCTGAGTTACAAACAAAACTTATGTACAAATTATGTTCATGACTCAAGATGCTTGTACTGTACTTGGATTATACTTTAAAAATTACTTTGCAGTATGTTATTGATGAAAATGTTAATGCATTTAGTAACTTTTTTTTACTTATAAGAAAATATTTAAATGAAATTTTTATGATATTACGAGGGTAAATCAAAAAGTAAAGGCAATTTTCACATAACATTTTTGTTTCACACAAGAAGAAGAAATTATACCTATCACTTTTCCACATATGCCCCCTGCATGGCAATGCACTTTTGGTATCATGCAATCAGCTTCTGTATTCCATCCATGAAGGTTTTTGGTTGCTCACGAAGCTATGTCTACACTGCCTGCTGGACCTTGTCATCTGACCTGAACCGACAACCACATAGCTTCAAAGGGCCAAAGATGTGTAATCCTATGGTGCCAGTTCAGGGCTGTACAAAGGATAGAGAAGCAACTGAAAGTGAAGCTGGTGCACAGTGTCTAGGCCTCATATAGCAAGGGCAACAGTAGACACTGTGCACCGGCTTAGCTTTAAGTTGCTTCCCCATTCTCTGTACAGCCCTGATCTGGTGCCATCAGATTACCACATCTTTGGCCCTTTGAAGCTGTATGGTTGTCGGTTCAGGTCAGATGACAAGGTCCAGCAGGCAGTGCAGACGTGGCTTCGTGAGCAACCAAAAACCTTCGTGGACGGGATACAGAAGCTGATTGCATGATACCAAAAATGCATTGCCATGCAGGGGGAATATGTGGAAAAGTGATATGTATAATTTCTTCTTCTTGTGTGAAATAAAGATGTTATGTGAAAATTGCCTTTACTTTTTGATTTACTCTCATAAATTGCATTGCAAACAGCACTTTCCTGTATTTGTTCACATAATTTGCTTAGAAAAATTCTGTTAGATGTTTTTTAGTGAAATTCTACATAAATAGTTTATAAACTGATTTTTTTATAAAAAATACACACACACAATTTATATCACAAAAGGGAATTGTGCAAACAATTCTTCCACCAGAGGGATGAATGAATTGTCTTTCTGCTAGGTGAGTTTCTGTTTAACTTTTAATAATCTAGTCTGTATGAATTAATGTGAATGTTGATACAATAAAAGTTGAAAGGATAAATGCAATTTTATACTATATTTTTTCATTAATGGAAAACTTTGATTAAAAAATTTCCTAGCAAAACACATTTCATTTTACAAATTTCATCCTATTCTAAAATTTCTCGCTTAAAGTTTTAGTATAATATTTTATAAAGAATACAAAATTTTTATTTAAATTTTTTTAATTACTAAAATTTCTATTATTATTTCTAATAAATTATTAATGGGATAATGCTATTGGCAAGTGAATTTATTTGGACAAGTAAGCACAATGATGATAAGATTGGACTGAATAGGACTCTAAAAGATTAATCAAACAATTTCTATATATCAGTAAATAATATAGAACAAAGCTTAATAGCATTGACGCATGAAAATGTGCACATTGATATATATTGTCTGTGTTTATTTTATCTTAAAATTTATTGTATTTTATTTCTTAGTGTAAGTATTATCAATTGCAAAAATATTAATTAAAAAATTTATTAATGAATATTAAATCTTTATTTATAATTTCAAATTTCCTATGTAATTTCATGAATGTAAATGGCAATTAATATAAACTATTGTATCCATCCTTTTGGTGGTGGTGATTAGCAAAAATCTGAAAATTATTTTTCTGTAGTTTTTATGTTTAAATTAATTATTTTTGATAAAACTTAAATTTTAAATAGATCACAATTGTATTATTTTAAATAAATCAATTATAAAAATTTTTCCATTCAATTTTTGCCATAAAAAAATCAAATAAAAATCAATATTTGTATTTAATGATATTTAGTGGATATTGTATGTGAAAAAAAATCATTGGTATACATACATGTGTAATCCATTCAGAATCATAGGTTCTCTATTTTGTAATGCCACAAGACCATATTTTACAGAATAAAAATCTGTTTTAATATTGTATATGTACAATACTGTATTGAAAAGCATATACACAATGAAAAATGATGTGAAATAGAAAAGACATCATTTGCTAATTGCATGGTAGTATCATAGTTTCAAAATGGGGGTTCAGTGGGCTAGTCCTGGAAACCTTGCTGAAAAACAGGTGTTGGGATCTGAAATTGAAACTGAATTCCCAATAACACAAGTTCTGGATTCATGTAAGTCAGAGATCAACTGTATTTAAAATGACAAAATGATAATAAGTCATACAAAATTAATATAACTTTCTGTAGCTACACTCAATTTTATGATTGAATTAAAAAAGAAACCAATATTCTCAGGGAAGCATTTTTTCAGAAAAATACAATCCCTCATCTGATATGAAAATCACATGAGGGATAAAAGAAACAAATGACTGGACTAGTTATTGTTAATGAGTACTCAAAATCTGGAATCTATGGCAGATGGAGAAAATTAAGATTTCATTATTTAAAGTTGTTTTTTAAATGTTTATATATATATATAATTTTTTTTAACTTTTTTTAAAACCTGAGAAAATAGAATATGGTTGTTTAATGTTTCTTATTATCCTTGATATCTATAATGAAATTAAAAAAAAAAAAAAAAAAGTGGATTTTCCCACCAAGCATCCTGGATTAGATTTAGAGAATTATGGTAAGCCAAAAACTTAATACATCTAACCACAACATAAATTTGAAGATCCCCTCTCCTATTTTCTCCTACTTAATTGCTTCTTTGATTTTACATAGTGCATAAAATAATAGAAAATAGGAATTACTTTACATTTTGTTAGACAAATTCTTTAATTTGAGAATAAATTGTTAATCAACTGGATACAAATGTCTTAGAATTAGATATGATTACCAATTAGATGTATTACATTACAGTCTTCATTTTCTGAAAATTAAGCATCAATATTTTATATTTCATAAAAGAAGTTTGTGATTAAAAAAATTTTTTTAGTCATAGAGATGTAAAAAGCACAACCATTTTTTATAGCATGATATCATAATTTGCATGACTTTCTCTCCTATATTATTTATTGTCACAAATCTTCTACATCTTTCCCCTAACAGTATGACATAGTTTTTTAAATGCTCCCTTATTAGATACTAAGCAGCAGTGCATTCCAATACTCATTCAAAGCCATCCACAATGCTGATCTTGACACAAAGAACTCTAAATTAATGCAAATACACTAAGATTGGAAGTACAAGACCTTCCACTTTAACAGCCATTCATTCAACTGGCCATTATTATTGCAAAAGCATTGATGGCAGTCATCAATAATTTTACAATAATGCAGTTGTCATATACAAATTTTGTCATCAGTTGAGAATTCCTCATATTATGGGCAAGAAAATTAAAACTCCATAAAAGCAAAAAACAAATTTTATTCTTCTAGAGAAATGTATTTGACTACAAAACTAGTTGTCATCAACTGCATAACATTTTAAGTAAAAAGAACATAAATTCTATTACAAATTTTAGAATTTCCAAGCATAATTTGCTGCAACTTTTTAATTTTGAATTTTATTCTCATTTCACGTAATATACAATATCTTAATAATAAAGAGGAACTTCCACTTGATAACACGGAATTATAAATTAAAACTAGCACTACTTTACAGTGGAAAAAACGGATACATCAGCGAAGTGCTTTTGACTTTATTAAGTCATCTTCAGCTTACAAATATGTATTCAATTTTCAATTATTTATTTTTATGTATGTGTAAAGTTGTACTTTAACGTATTACCAAAGTTCTCCATTCGTGAATTTCAAATCTCTTTATATATTGTTCTTATGTTCTAAAATGTTATACATTTGATTTGTAAGCTGAAGATGACTTAATAAAGTCAAAAGCGCTTCGCTGATGTATCCGTTTTTTCCACTGTAAAGTAGTGCTAGTTTTGATTTATAATTCCGGCTTATATTCGAGTATATATGGTACTTTTTAAAAAATGCATTTAGGAATCGTTAAAAATTAATATATATCACTATTAATATAACGTATATACTCGTGTATAAGCCGACCCCCCCGACATCGGAGTTTGAAAATCGGTAAAAATACGTAACCCGTGTATAAGCCTACCCCCCGACTTTAGCGCTTAAAATTTGATAAAAATTTGAAATAGCCTATCCCTACTTTAGCACACTTAAAATTTGATAAAAATTTGAAACTGATAAATTATACGCGAGATGTCTTTGATTTTAGTTACTGATATATTAATGCCATTTGCCAAAATAAATATTTTATTGACCTTTAAATATATACATATAAAATAAATTATTATAATACAGACAGCAATATATCAATTTAAAAAGTAAAATTTTACTTTACCCAAAGCGATCGAGCGCATCGTGTCGCTGACTCCAACCTGCATTTGTATAAGTGCATCAGATAGGTGATGGCACGTTGCCTGATGCACCGTGACACAGAAATTCTTGACAATAATCCAGCTAAAGTGATCCAGCATGCACCTACAGTACATAAGATTCTTGGATTATTGTTGAGAATTTCTGCGTCGCAGCGCATCAGGCAGCACGGCGTCGCCTATCTGATGAACTTATACTGTACTGTATAAATGCAGGTTAGATTCGGTGGCGAGATGCACTCAATCGCAACAGGTAAAGTAAAATTTTACTCGGAAGTGAGATTGATGTCGGTGCATGACATTATCGTTAGGATGACGTAGCTTCAGTAAATATGAGGTTAACGAATAGTAAATAAATTTTTATAATTTACATAAAAATATTTTCTTTTTTTGTTGTTTTGAAAAACTGTTTTCTTTTCTAAAAAAGTTCATATTATCACAGTAAAAATTCCATTAGAATACGTTTAAAAAAGTTCATATTATCACAGTAAAAATTCCATTAGAATATGTCTACATCAAACGGCCATCTAAACTCAAACCTTTTTATTTTGGCCCATGTTAGCCTTTAAGTTTGACACCCTTGCTGTAGAACAAGAATTAATTACAGAATTTTCCAGACCCCGGGAACTCCTGATCTAATTGAACAATACTGTAGATCAAGAATTCATTTCATTATAAGGAAAATAAATGTCCAATTGAAAGAAAAAATGAAAACATAAAATATGGAAGTCGAAGTATGGGAATGAAAAATGCTGTCCCAAGTCATTGTGTTTTATTTATAAAATGTCCGAATTACTTATTAATTATTGTCTCATATATTATTTATGTATTCAAATGCTCAAATTACTTTTTAATAATTTTAAAATAAGTTAAGTACTTTATATTATACATCTATTGCCCAAATTATTTTTACAACTTGCCCAAGCAATTTATGAAAATACACTGATACCTCGGTTCACGAACACAATCCGTTCCTTGACCCTGTTCGTGATCCGAATCAATTTTTCCCATTGCAATTAATGTAAATCCAAATAATACGTTTTTTGTCCTACGAAAATTTTAACATGTGGCTTTATGTGTGGAAATAATACAGAAAGGAAATAAATAACAGTAATATTAGAAGAAAGCATGTTTAACATCACCTTCACTAACACTTTTAACTTTTTTGGGAGCCATAATAAGGGATAAATTTAATTAAATAAAGAAAAAAATTAAAATATCAACACTTGTTGGAACTTTAGGAAAAAAAAAGAATTCTGTTTTGAATCGGTGCCTATATCTAAGATTAGCGTTAAACTAGATGTCTCAAACATGGCGGCATTCAAGGTCATGTTCATACTTCTCTATAGGAACATAGAGTGACTTTACAACAAACTAATCAGTGATGAGTAAAAAATTTCAGCAAACCGTTCCAAAGCTCAACAAGCCAATCAGTGTTGAGCTCATCAAACGGTCATCACTGTAATCGAATTTGAAAGGTGGTGAGTCTGTTGATACCGGTTTACACCGTTTATCCAACGTCGCGGAAAAAATAGTTCTTACTAGATGATAAGATTTTCAAAGTTAGAGTGTTATAAATCATTATCATCATTGTTGTTTACTAGCAAATAAATTTTAGTGCTTTCTAATGAAGTTATAACATTCATTATTGTCGTCTTCATCACCATGTTAGCCGCCATCTTATCTCCACACTCAGCAAGTCGTTCCAGAAACAAACTGATGTTGAGTTATTTCTGACGTCAAAAGAAGCTAATCACTGATGACTTACTGTTGAGGTTTGGAACTCACCCTTAGATATGAATGGTTTGATAATTCCTTTATCAATCTTGATGGATATGTTAAGACAACTTTCAATAACAGTGATCAATAAACGAAGCCAGAAGAATGATGGAGAATATTTTCAACCAAAATCAAAACCATTGTATTTTGAAAGATAAAAACAATTGTTTTAGTAAAATTTCAATAGATGAGCATTCGTTTTCTATTCTCAATTTTTGTAAAACATGGATGCTGCATAACAATTATTTATTGATGCAATATATATGCAAAATATTTTTAAATTAGCATATAAAGTTTTTTAAAATGACGTAAACTGCTCTATGATAGGACAATAAGAAAATTGAGCTTCATAGTCATGGATAAAAAAAATGGTGTCATGACAAGGTTGATACTGAAAAATGTTCTGCATCATAATCTTAACTATCTCATATTATTTTAAATTTAAATGAAGCAAATATACACGCATGTATGCACATAAATTATATTTTATAAGCTATAGAGTTATGCTTTAAATTCATGCATTTTAATTGATCATCAATAAGTTTCAGCGATGTTTAATTGAATATTTAAATTGAGATATTTCACTCGATTTTGAATTTATTTAAATTAAATTAAAACAAAATTTTGTTCGGAAAATATAATAATACTGTACAGTGCCAGATTAAGCTAGTGACGGGCCTGTAGCATATGTTAAGAAAGGGGCCCTATATTAAAAAAAACAATAAAACAACGCAAATATATTTGAACACATACATTTTTAATTTGCATAATAATTATCATTATCAAAAATAACAACACAGTCAACATTAAATATTAATTTTTCTTCATTTAGATGAGCAAATTTGTTGATGATATAGGATGTATCCATTTCACGAGAAGTTTATGTTCAGAGTAACACTAAGTCACCGTCTTATGCTCTTTCTCTCACAATTTCGAGATACCAAATGAAAAGGAGCTAAATATGGCATAAATCACAAGATCCTTTGTTTAACGCTCATATTAGATGACTAAAAAATTATGTACATATTTATTGGCGCGGGGCCATTAGCAAATGCTACTTTTGCTACTATTTTAATCCGGCACTGATACTGTATACAATATTTATAATTTTTATTATAATAAAATTATTAAATTTTTAAAATGATTAATGCTTTTTCAATTATAAAATTACTCTTGTCAAATATGTAAATACTTTTCTCATGCACATAAGCTAGTCTTTATGTTCCACTTCCACTATTTCATCATTTCTGTCAGTGTATTTCATTAATGACAAACAAATCTAGGTTTCTCCTTCCGTTCCACTTATATATCTTTTGCTATTCTTGCATGCCCTGTATTTTAATAAATTTTAAATTAATTCCATTGAAGAGGTTAAATTAATTTAAAGTTTGTGATTTTCCCATTTTATAACTATGTTATATTCAAAGCTTTTTTTTAATAGTATGGTAATAAAATTACTTTTGAGATGTCATACCACTGTTTTTTCATGAGTTGTCTTATTTTATGTCTCATTTTCCAGAAATGGGACCAGGTATATCTTTCCAGAATTTTATGCATATTTGATCTCATATCTTTACAGTATACATCTTTCTTTTTGCACAGCATTACAAAAATTATCTTAGTTCTTTCATAAACAAATGTACATCTTACATTCTCTATTTGCTACTTAAAACCATGTATCTCAGATCATCTATAGCATATCTAGATAGATATATAAGATATAGATGTAATTCAGAGTTCTGTTCTAAGAAATTTTGTTATGTAAACATTTTTTTAATTGTTTATAATGAAATTTTTTCTACAGGTTCTTCATGATACATATTATCCATTGTTATCTATTAGTAAACTTACAACAGCACCTCAATTAGGAGTTGTAAATAGTGTAAGTAATATTTTCTAGATATATAAGTTTGAAAATCATTAATTAAATTTATAATTTATATATATATATTTTTTTAATAGCGGCCACAGGTTGCTGTCAATACATTTGTTGTTATTCCTCAGACTTCAACTCATATTAGAATTATTTATAGAAATACGTATCCTGCGAATTCGATTAGCGCGAGAAATTCGTGGAACCAATTATTCATGCTAATCGAGGCCTACCGATACAGATAAGTTTTATGAGTAAAAATTATATTTTATTAAAATGTACAAAATTTTTTATTAAAAAATTTCAAATTTTTTGTTCTTTGGAATTTATTTTTTTTCTTAAGCCTATCCTTTCTAATTATATTTGTTTATTAAATATAGCATTCATATGAGAATTGTCCAAATAATGTATAGTATTTACAAAATATTGAAGAAAATGTAGATGAAAGCACTATAAGCAGCTGAGGGAACAACGTAAATAATACTTTATTATAACAAACGTTTTCGGCTAACTAAAGCCATTATCAGGTTACATATCAACATTATTAACGACAATTGTCATTAATAATGTTGATATGTAACCTGATGATGGCTCTAGTTAGCCGAAAACGTTTGTTATAATAAAGTATTATTTACGTTGTTCTCTCAGCTGCTGATAGTGCTTTCATCTACATGTTATTCAGTATTTTGGAGTTTAAGCAGTTAATATTTAGAAAAGTATAAAATATTGAAGATGTAGAATTTTAAACATATAAAGGTTCAAAATATGAAATTTATTTTTATTAAATAATGAAAGCATTTTTAAATCTTATAGCAATAATAAACCAGGAATCTTGAATGGAAGTAGTGCTGGAGATAGTCCATCAGCTGCTGGCCGTCCGTGTGAGAGTTGTTACAGTATGTAAATTTTTATCTTCATTATGCTAATTTTATTTCACATTATTTAAATGATAATTAGGTAAAAAATAAAAATTAATTAAATATATAAACATTTTTTAAATTACTATAAATATTAATGAATATTGAAATTCAGTTTAAATTGCACTCTCATTGCATATTTTGTAGCATTTATACATTAATTCAAAGTAACACATCCAAGAAACAATTTATATTTATTTTCAGAAACATAACTATAGATAAGTTCTTCTATAATTACAATATTAAATTCTAAAAAGAACACAATTAAATTTCCTAATGCCTTATTTGCTAGGGAAATATATTATGATCAATTAATGTATACCATATCTTTTATTAAAATAAAATAAAAATGAAATTGCATTTGATACTTGATTATTTTAAAATTCATACTAACATTCTTTATACAGAGTGATCCATTAAGACAAGCACCAAAATCAATTGTATACAGGGATTGTCCTGAAAGTAATTGGACAAGCTCTGGCATTTCGTGCATATGCCTTGGGTGGGAAAATCTGTGGCTGGGTGGGGTGGGGTGGGGTGTTAGCTAAGCATTGCAACCAGTCCCATTTGTCAACTCTGGCATTTCGTGCATATGCCTTGGGTGGGAAAATCTGTGGCTGGGTGGGGTGGGGTGTTAGCTAAGCATTGCAACCAGTCCCATTTGTCGACAAGCAATTGGAGCGTGAGGATTGTAGAAGTAGTGCATCCCTGTACAAGTGATGTGTCGTGAAAAAATGGAACGTTCCATCGAACAGCATTATGCAATTAAATTTTGTGTCAAACTTGGAAAATCCGGGACAGAGACGTTGGAAATGTTAAAGACAGCATTCGACAATGAATATTTGAGTCGATCGATGGTGTTTAACTGGAATAAGGCCTTTAAGGAGGGGAGAGAAGATGTTGAGGACGAGAGATGGGTGGGTTGACCTTTCACCACCAAAACAAACAAAAACGTGGACCGTGTGCGGGACAGTTTGAATAGTGATCGATGAAAGATTGTGCGATTAATCGCGGAGGAACTATACTTTCCCAAAACACAAGTTTACGAAATTGTGATGCAAGAATTGGGCATGCGAAAAGTGTGTGCAAAGTTGGTGCTAAAAGTGTTGACCGACCAAAACAAAGCAGAACGTTTGGCAATTTTGCAAGAATTGTTGGAGCGTTTGCAGCACAGTCAAACTTTCTGTAGAAAGTGATCACAGGAGACAAATCGTGGATCTTTGAGTACGATTCGGAGATCAAAAAGCAAAGTTCCAAATGGCACAGGAAAGAATCATCCCGTCCGAAGAAGGCTTGCATGAGCAAATCCAAAATCAAAACGATGCTCATTGTGTTCCATGATTTGAAAGGAGTCATCCACAAAGAGTGTGTTCCTCCTGGACAAACTGTAAATGCACATTTTTACATTGAAAATTCAAGTGGATATCTAAAAAATAATGGAAATATCACAATTTATATAAATATTAAAAATTTTTAATAAAAATTATTAATATTCATGTGACATTTATTGAAATTGAAATATGAGGTATTACAACAAGTACTTAAATAGTATAGAATTACAATAAATGGGTAAAAGGTATTTATAATTTCTGAACAAGATATTAAATTATATTAAATAATGATTATGTGGAAAATTTTATGATTCCTCCTCCAGAAGATGTTAAAATTGGACTCTTACATTCAGATAACACAGAAGTGTGTTGTAGTTTTATTCTGAAGTATCTGATCTCAATTTTTCTTTCAATCTTTCCTGAAAAATCTGGAATTTGAACTGTCCTAGATCCTCAGATTTTTCAGGAAAGATTGAAGTTCAGCCAATTGAATTCTCTCTTTCTCTTGATGTCTAGCCCCATTACAGATTTGTTGATCCATGATAGGAATTGGATTGCCAAATTTCATAATTCATTAGGTTGAAAGTAATATAAATATGAAAGGATAAAATACATTTACTCTTCAGGTCTAGCAGTAGCATTTACACAGTATCATCTGTTATTTAAAAATTAAAATAACTTAATATCAGATATATCAGAAATTTGTATATTGAATATTCAAGATCACATCAAATAAAGATGTCTGATAATACCCAGACACAGATTAAACAGTTCATATATTTTTTAATTGATGCTTAAGAATTTTAGCATGCTTTCAAATGAAATGTAAATAAATTATGTTTTTCCAAATTTAAGACATTGACATTGGCATGATTACATATAATCATTGGTGCGTATGCATTACCAATATGTCCAGCGATATAGTATTAACAACGATTATCTAACCCATTTGCTCCATTAATTTCAATTGCCATTCTTGATTACAGACCAGCAATTAATAGTAATTAAGCCCAATTAATTATTCAAAAATTAAAATTTTCATCAAAACCTTTTGAAATTTAATATAATTTATCATGTTCTTTCATCTCTTTCCAATCATGTAAATATATATTTTTGTGTTTTAATTTTTTGAGAAGTTGTTGTTCTGTATGTGAAATTGATGAAAATATGATTGTTTTATATCATGATTTAGTCATCTAATGAAATAATTGATATTTTTGGATAGTGGCAAGTCCTGTGAATAAAACAAATCACAAATGAAGAAATTAGGATTATATTTTGAAAAAAATTGATAAAAAATGAAGTGTTATGCAAATTTTGATTAATGAAGTTATGTCTTAAAATTAATTAATAATTTATATTTATTGATATTTTCTTCCTTCATTTAAATAATTTTTATTTGAATTTTTTATAATTTTTTAACTTATCAAATTAATCTAACATATACAAAAATCATCTCTTATATATAACAGCTATAATATTTTTACTTTATTCTAATTGAACCCCAAATGGTTTATTGCATCAATAGAACCAATATCACATGCTGTAGAGCAGTGTAGGTAAGACAGTGATTTCTCAGGAAACAAGTTGTTATTACTGGAACTAAGTGCAAATGTGTCAGGCCTATTTAAATAGCCAACCATTGTTTGTTCATGATTTCTTGTTCTTTGTCTAAACAGTAGTGAAAATAGAATAAAAAAATGAATGATTTAAGAAATATTATTATTTATTGTAATAGAAGTAACTGGTATTTTCCTACTATTTATAATATTTTTTCAGTTTTAAGTATTTTATACATTTATCACACTGATGACCAATTTTAGTAACCTCTATGCTAATTTGGACCAATGGTTTTCAAAAAATTCTGTAAAATTTGTAACTCATTGCATTCATTTGAAATTTTTAGAGATAGATAGATGAAAAAATTTCCTTTCCTATTTTTCAGAAGAAAAAAATAATATTTTACAGTTTCCTCTTTATCAGATTAAGACAATTCATTGAATTCTAAATTTTTGAAGATCAGATAATCATTAAAGGACCGCTTTAACAGATCTACAATTGCTATCGTCTAGAAAACATCAAACAGTAATATAAACAGTAATGATTAAAGTAGAAAATTATGCTGGTTTGTTTCCCTCTTAGGAAAAAATAAATACAACTTGAAAATTTGTTCCTAGATAGAAGCATTTGTGTCAGATATATGAGCCGCTCAGTTGCCAAATCGATTAACTCCACAAAACAAAAATGGAGAAAAATGATAAAATAATATAAACTGTTTTTTAAAATTCCCTTTAAAATATAAATTCAAATAAACATTGGTATGTATTACTACAGATGTAGCCTTTTATGTAATGACATATCAAATGCATAAGATAGTATACCTTGGAGTAATTGTTAATTTAGTTACAGATTTTGAGTGACTGATGGAGTTAATCGATTTGGCAAGTGAAAATAAAAAAAGAATTAATATCATAGAATTCAATCTTCAAAATATTTTTAAAAAATGAATTAATATGTATATTTTTCAAATGTTAAATAACAGTTTGATTGCTAGACAATGGGCAGTTCCGCATGTGGGTTCTGTTTGATTGCTAGACAATGGGCAGCTCTGCTTGTGGGTTCCCATAGCGGTATTCTACGCTTTCCCAAGATATTTAATGCTGGTCCTATGATTCATTTCGTGTAAAACAAAAGCACTAAAATTTTGTAAGACTTATTTATCTTGCAAAATGTTATTCTATTAATATTCATATAATATGTGTATATTAATAGAATAATGCTTTCATAAGGGCGGCCGGATGGCCGAGTGGTAACGCGTTAGCGTGCCACGCAGGAGGACCCGGGTCTGGTCCCGGATTTTTTCGTGGTACTGAGCCCGGCCCGGTGATCTCCGTCCTTCACTATCCGGCCCCCCTCCACGGGTGTGGTGCAGCCCATGGTTGGAACTGGCCCCGCTCCCTTAGTAATCTCTCTGATTGGAAAGGGGGCGTAAAATATGCAAAAAAAATGCTTTCATAAGATAAATTTACTTTGTTTAATATAATAAATTTATAAGATGATTAAATACAAAAATAAGGAGGACTATACTGAGACTCTACTGCAATATTGGCTCTAGAGCTTTTATTGCCCCAAACGAAAATTTTTGTCGCACTCCCTCAAATCGTCAGTTTTGATCAAGGATGGCTCTGAGGGTGATTGAACTGGACGGCAGCCCAGTCCGATCATTTTTTTTTAAATTGTGTAAAAAATAATTCTCTCTTACTACAATAATAACAACAAAATACTTTTTATTACAGACAAAATAAGAAATTTTGTCTGTAATAATAAGTAATATGAAGACTGAATTCAAAGATATGAATTTTTTTCACTTTCAAAAATCGAATAATTTCCTGTCACGTAAAAATTGTAATAACAACAAAAGCTTACTCCAAGGATATACTATCTTATGCATTTGATATGTCATTAGATAAAAGCTACATGCTTATTTGAATATGAATACTACAATATTTATTTGAATTTATATTTTAAAATGAATATTAAAAAGTAATGTACGTTATTTTTATCACTTTTCTATACTTTATTAACTTAATCGATTTGGCAGTGGAGCGAATCAGATAACAGTAGAAGATAAATTATTTTAATTTTTTAATGACGAGACAATACTAAGCAATTTGCTGTTGTTATCAAATATATACCATCGTATTAAAAATTACATAACTAAAAAGACAAATCTTGACTAAAATCAAAGAATTTATTGAATAAAAACCAGTTAACCAACACTTTCATGTGGGCAATAACACATCTTTTCTACACATCTCTCAATTTACCTTTTCAATTTAGTGATTTTAAAAGATGTAAAACTATAATTCTAATTTTGAGGGGTAAACTCAAAAAATGTAGACATATAACGGCACTTATAAATGTTTGAATTGCATTATTGCCACGATTAACAATACAGTATGGAGTTAATCGAATTGGCTTCTGAAAGAAATCAATTATTATTCAGAGGCCAAAAAAAATTTTGTCATATAGTGGTGTTAAGCCTAACTATTATGGAAAATTATTTTTATTATAAATAGTTAAGTACTGTGACACTAATATTTTAAAAATTTCAAAAAGTGGAGTTAATCGATTTGGCTTCTGAACAGCTCATATAGATAACAGTCTCATGCAATGCAACAAAGAGCTACAATCATTTTACATTGGGGAATAATTTTACATTGAATTAAATTCATTTGCCCATATTTAAAACGTGGTCTCTTGACAGAAAACTTTCCTTTTTAAAACAGTCTTAAATTTTCAATATGTTAATTATTTTTTTTTTAAATACATTGGAAATTCATTGAATTTTTAAAATTCAATGAATGCAGATGATCATTTAATTAGAAATATAATTTTTTTTTGTATATTAGTAATTGAAATGCTTTTATGTATTGCAAATGCAAAACTGATGAGAGAAGAGCCAAGAGGCAGAATTTTTTAAATTGAAATTGAAATTTATTAAATTTTTTAAATTGAACTGAATTTTTTGAAATGGAAGATAAAGACATATCTTCATCTTCCATTTCAAAAAACGCTGCCTCTTGGTATTTTGGAAATAGTAAAAAAAGAAGAATTGATTTAATCTGATTGATTTTTCTTATTAATCCAGCCTACATTCTATTGACCATTGACTACTTTGTATGCATTTTGATTTTTTTATCAGGACTGTTAATGAAGCTTTACTAATAAAATTTGCATTAAATCATTTTTTTGTTTTTAAATAGATAATTTTTAATCTTTAATTCATTATATCAGATATTGTCTTGATGTACAGTGTCGAAGTGAAGGATTAATTGCTATTAGAGATGGAGCATATAGTGTGTTTGATAAAGGAAAAGCAGTTGAAGATTTTTCATCTATTCAGTTATTAAAGGTATCTCTACAGTAATTTTTTAATTACTATTCTATTAACAAAGCAATAATTAAATTGAAAATAAAAAGACATCAATTACAGTATACTCTCAATTATCCAGGATTGAATTATCCATATTGTGTATTAATCCACAATCCAGAAGTAATGCTTAATTATCAATGTTACACCTTAGATTAATATTTAAAGATTTTTAAATGCCCTAGATTTGTTTCTTTATTATATCTTAGACAATTGACAATCAAAATTATAATCAAATTAAAATTACAAATATTGCAATAATTTCTTGCTGCAAATAAACAAATTTCTTGTTTCTTTTTTCAATAGACAATAGAACATTTGAATATATGCATGTATTGCAATTTATTTATTATTTATTATTAAATTCATATTATCCATAATTCCTATTTTTTGAGTATATTGCAGATTATCTGGAGAATTAATTTTCTGATTATCCTGGTTTATTGGGAGTCTATTGTATACAATAAAATCTCAATTATCAAGATTTCATAAATCCAGATTTTTTGATTTAAGGGATTGGCTTCAAATTGATTTTAATATTTTCTTAATGAAAAAATAAAAATTATCTTTAAAATAAATAAATAAAAATATAACAGACAGCTCAATAACCATAAAAATATTAAATGTTTCACTAACAATAGATGAAACTGACAAAATAAAATATAATAAAATTGAAAATTGATTGCAGCTGAGCATCATAATGTGAAATAATGAAATTACCAGTATAAACAATTTAAAAAGATTACTAACTTATTTTTTGCAAAATATTTTGCTTAACTTCTTGGATAACAGAAATCATAATAAAAATTCATAATATGATAGAGGTTATGACTATATCACATAAATGACAGATCCTGATAGTTTTTTTGTCTTTCTTTTCACTCATGAATTGTTATCTTAAATTTTTCTATCTTTTTTGACATTCTCCAACTAATTAAAAGATTTTATTTAATTTCTCATATAAAACATATAATTTATCCACAAATAGGTATATTATATAACCTGATATATATATATATATGTAAGGTTCATGTAATAAATCCAGTAACTTCAGTTAAACTCACTGAAGCTACTATTAATAATAACCAGCTAATAGAACCTCGTATTTTGGTCAGTGTAATTAATAATGCATAATTATTAATAATTACTAACGAAGCGTGGTGAATTTAATAAAAATATGTTTTATAATATTTATTACTTTTATTTATAAGATGCAATCATTATTTATTACATAAACGAGTTCTTATATGTATGTCTTATTAAATGGTTAAAAACAAATTATTTATTTTACAGGAAGAGCATCTATAGCATTTGGAATTATAAAGGGTTTTTGATCTTTTATATTTGCAGCAATTTGAATTACAATCGATTGTACAATTGCAATATTGAAATCCTTGACCACTTAAATTAGAATTCTTGTGAGCACATTCTCTTAGACTTATTTCAATATCTGGAACTTCATTAAGTGAAGTAAAAGTTTCCTTGCAGACAGTAAATTCATTCCTTGTGTAGAGTTGTTTAAAGTGCCATATTTTGTATCTAGTTTATATAAATTTTCAATTTCAATAGAAATTATAACAGCTATAATACTCTGGTTATTAGCTTTAGCCCTATCTACCTCTGGTTTTCCTAATGGTCCTCTCCTTATCCTAATGGTTTTCCCCTACATTTGCAGTTAGAAATTTAAACTTTGTAAACTGTAACATTTTTTCTGCTTGCTTATTTAATGACTGTTTAGTAGATCTTCAAACTTCTTGAATTTTTTCAGATACTTCATTGAGTGCAAAAGAAGAATCTTGCTTGGTTTTTTCACTATTTTCCATTTCAACATCGGTAATACTTTTTTACTTTATTCTTTTCATTATCAATCTTTTTATTTCAGAAGCATGTTGTTTGTCTTCTTTTGGATTTACTATTTTACTAGCAGACCCATGCCCAGCGTTGCTCGAGCAGTTCATGGCATTGTATTGAACTTTCTCTTTCTCAAATTATAACCTTTTAGATACCTTCAGGATTTTCTTCAATATATTTTGAAAATCTTTCCCGTATAGATATGTTTTCTATTTGAAACATGTGTCTTTTCAAATGTTCACTTCTTTATCTTTCTTTCTCTATTAGAATTCTGTTGATTTGTTCGATCTTCTAATGTTTCAAACTTTTTTGCTTCTTCGACTCTTGAAAAGGTGCATACAATTGGCCATGGGAAAAACAATTAGTATTTACAAATAGGTCTGGCCAATCCAAATTGTTTCTCCGATCAGCTTTGAAAACCATGTTATAATAATCATGCATAATGCGACGAAAAATTTCGAAGGGGAAGAGACTCAAAATACGTTTGAAATAATGCAACATGGCTTAATTTCATTTAAAATTGCAACAAATAAAAGATTTGTATATATTACAGGTTTTTGTGTGATTTTAAATATTAATTATTATTATTACATAATATTGGATAAACATATAGTAGTTTGATGAATAGTTGTAATTTCTTTGTGTGATAAAATATAAACAAATTTCATTTTAGATATGTAATATATCACTATCGTAATTATGGATATAGAACAGGCTTAACTTACCTGCAAATTCAACATAAAATTTCCTTTAAAATAAAATATCCAATGAAAAGGTATGATATAAAGTTACTGATTGAACATAAATTGATACTGAACAGTATCCTGTATCATAATCAGTAATAATTGTTTTAGCTAAGTAATTCTGTAAAAATCCAATAATAGTAATGCAGGTAAGTTATCTGTTGCCCCTTACTTTGACACTTAGCGCCATCTATTGATATTTATTGTCAAAAATGATGTACGTACACACTGGCATTACTTGTTCTCAAGAGTGGGTTGTATTGGCTGCGTGGAAACGGTTCGTCTTTCCACTCTGGAGGACCCAGATTCGAGTCTTGGGTCCCACCCCTTGAAAATATTATCAATAGATATCAAAAGATATATTATCAATAGATATAGAATATAAGAGAAATAATATCAATAGATATAGAATATAAGAGAATATAAGATCTATAATAGATATAGATATATAATATAATATATATATCAATAGATTTCAAATTATATAAAATCAATTTCTAATAATCAATACATGTCTGTAAATCTTCATGCCTAAATCCCCTAACAAACAAAAGTTATTTCATAAAAATCCATTCAGTCGTTCTCAAGTTATAAGCATACACGTGCTCTCAGGCATTTCAGATTTATAATATATATAGATTAGCTACAAGTCTTCATTCAAATCATCTACTTCCACTTCCATGTTGTCATCATTCACCATAATCTCAGAGGAGGATATCACCATCCTCCTTTGAGAACTCACTGAAGCTGGACATCATTATTAGAATGATCTTTTAATATGGCAAAATCTTCACTATTAATTTCTGACAAAGTATCGATTGGCAAGTGGGTTCTCAAATCTACTTTTGCTTTACAGCCAAACATTGCTTCATATGGACTGTGATCTAGTCCAGACTGAAATGCTCTATTTTTCATAAATTGAATGAATTTTATTCCTTCTGACTATTTTGTTGTATTATTTGTTTCAAGCCAGGTGGATAACATATTTTCAATATCCTGGTTTGCTCTTTCAATTGAGCCTTGCAATTAACTATCTTGGTTTTCTATGAACAATTTTGAGTTCATCCTACATTCTGCAAACTTCTTCAATAATTTTGTTAGCAAATTCCTGGCCATTGTCACTTTTTGCAAGATGCATGATGCTCCAAATATTGTGAACACATCCAATAGATGGTAAGTAACTTCCATGGCTTGTTTTGTTTTTAAAACTCTTAATTGAATAAATTTTGTTAAATAGTCTTGATAAGCCTTTATAAATTTATATTCTCCATCCGCTTGTGACTGCATGCCAATGAGATCAATCTGATATCTTGGATTGAATTCACTGCTTTTAATTGGTTTAACAACGAGACGTTTTTTTGGAATACTTTGCTTTTTTTGACAAGGTTCACAAAGATTTAAATATACCATAACAATTTTTACTGTAATGTTTTTATACTTTGCCTTAAGCTCTTTCATCATACTGTTTCGTCTCCCATGTCTGATTGCAATACGGATCTCATGAATTATTTGAAAATTTTCCTCCATAAAAGTGTAATATATAATCAGTATTTTTCATTTTTAACTGGTATAATGATTTTTTCAACACTTCCAATTCTATTCATATTTTTGATAGTCATGATATTCTTCTGGTGATTTGTCAGAAATCTTCTCTGTTCTCTTTAACTTTTACCATAAACAAATAATACTCTTCTCTTGTAATTAATTGGTGACTTTTCCCTTTTTTAGATTTCATCATGTTAACATGATTGTTAAATCTTGTCTTCATTACTTCTAAATCACTCATTATGCTTATGGGTAATGTAAAATTAGTGAAAGTGTAAAAAAAAATTTTGCGTGTACTAGCAACTAACAACAAAAGCAACATCAAATTGACAACACAGAGCATCTAGAATAATCTAGATCAAGGCTCTCCAAAAGGCGGCCCGCAAGGCTTTCACAATTTGTGATATAATATTACATTTTTATGTTTTTTTCACTTTTATTTATTACATTTTTTAAGAAATCAGTAAAAAGAATCCTAAAATTGAATTATATTAACTAAATTAATTAATTATTTCTTAATTATTAGTAATTTTTTTATCGATCAACAAGCTATCGATGACATCACACATTTATAAGCTTTCGATCACGCAATTTTAGTGTTTTAGCTATTTAAATTTAAAGTTTTGAATTGTGACTGTATTTTAGTTATTTTTTAGTTTCTAACACTCACTATTTTAGTTATTTTTTGGTTTCTAACACTCACCATTTCAGTGATTGTTGTTGTGAGATTCTGTTTTAATTTTATTTTATGTTTTAATTTAGTTTAATTTTTATTTTACCATAACCTTGTTGCATTTGTGAAATGAGTGAGAAAAAACGTAAAATAGAAAATGAAAATAGAGTATATTAGTAGTAGTGGGAAAATGATTTTTTCATAACAAATAACATGGGTAAACTGCTTTGTTTAAGGAACTTTTGTGATATTAGTCGGAGAGTAATATCAACATTTGGTAGTATTTATTTGTGTGAAGGTGCATTATCTAACACGAAGTTAGTTAAGAATCGATTCATACCCAGCCTTATAGGGCCGATTGTTTAAACGGAGTTTCTATCGTCCATGGTTTACAGCAAAAAACCGCTTCTAGCAGCATTCAGATAACTCGCGGTTTTAAAAGCATTGCAAAGACCTTGACTATACCGGTCAATGGCTAAATCTTGGTTGTTACTATAGTTCCTATGCACCCCCGTCATTTGAAAATTTTTAGCCAATCAGTATCTCGGGCTCTATTTGTGACGTCAGTAATATGGTGGAAGTTCCAAGTGAAGAAACAAAAAATGCTTTAAATTACACTTAAAACATTTAATATATTCTTTAAATGATATTTCATTCAATAATAATTCAGATTAAATATGGAGAATTTTACAAATTATGAAAATTGAACGCATGCACAAGAAGATGCAGTCTAGATTCTAAACCTGGCTAGTGGCTGGTCTAGAAGTATACTTTAGAAACCGGTTTTCTAGACCTCGTCTGATCTGCATCTGCTAAGACGCTTCGTTTATGCAATGCAAATTTTATAAAACTGTAGTTCACACCGCGGCCGAGGTCTAGAACACGTTTAAACAATCAGCCCATAGATTCTTCTCTTTTACATATTCTTCGGGTAACTACAATTAGGAATGGATGTAAATATCCAGCCCTTGTAAATGCTGCTGCCTACCCTCATTTATCACATTAAATAGGTACAACTTTTTTATATTTTTTTAACTGTTTATATTTTATAACTTTTTGTTAACATGTTTATTGATGCAATCTGGTAAATATAATTTTGTAATAAGGTTTGTTAATCTGTAAATAAAATTTGTTTCCAAAAAGCGCTACAGTTTTGTGTTCCGTTTATTGAGACAATAGCATATCAAGTACTAAAGCTCCTCCCCCTTTTTTGTAACTGTGGCCCTCCATATCTCTAGAAACATGGCTATGGCCCTTGGGTTCATTATAATTGAACAGCACTGATCTAGATTGTTGAACGTACTGACGCAATAGTATTTACTATCCTATGCATGCACAATGGTGAGTCTCAAACTGAACACATTGAAAATTATTATATTTACTATTCATAGTTGCAAATTATTAATAATCACTGGTTCTTGTGATAAATTCTTATAAATTATTCACTTCAACCTTTTTATTTGGTTATTAGTAATATTAGCCGATAATTATTAATATAAACCAATTAATCACATGAAGCATAACATACACAATGATGATCAAAATAATTGTATTTCTAAAATGGATATTATTACATTCATTCTTATATTCTGTTATTTTATATCTTTTGAGATATAAAATAAAAACAGAATATAATTGAGAAGTGCCATATTACTAAAGCACCATAAAGTGAGATATGGCTGTATTGTATTTATAAAATTATGTTTTTACAATAGCATTTATCACTTTTTCTCTCTCTGTAGTTAAATTTTTTGAGCAAACTTCTCAAGTTTGCTCAAAAATTTAGCAACAGAGAGAGAATAAATGTTTCTTATACTTGATATATGCTATTGAAAAATAAAGTCTATAAACACAATACAGGCATACCTCACTTTACAGCACTTTGCTAATATGGCACTTCTCAATTATATTCTATAAAAACATAGACCAATTTTTAAAGAGTTTTTAAATAAGAATGCTATATATATACTGTATATATATAAAGCATGCTTATTTAAAAACTTAAAATATTTCCTTCTTACATTTTTATAATCCTAACATTATATACAGAACTTTTATATAAAAATAAAGGAGTCTATTTAATTTTTGTTCTTTCCATTTGCTATTTTCCTCCGTGTAAATTTGTTTAATTTCTGATTTTTATAGTCTTTAAAAAAATACTTGATCATCCTTTATTATATCTTACTTCATTTATTTATTAATAACTCATTATCTTGTAGTGCCATCAAATGCGGACCGTTAATTTTGGGGGCCCTGGGCTAATACTGTTTGGGGGGCCTACTAAATTAACCCAAATTAACCTGATGGTGAGAGCTATGTTAAACTAACACGCTTTAGAGAAGTTAGATTTGCATTCCCATTTTCTGACATTGCCACATTATTTGCATAATTGACAAATGACAAAGTATATTTTGATCACCTAAAAGTACCTTCAGCACTTTTAGCAGTTGAGTTATCTTTCATTTAATTAATTTAGCAAACGTTTTCGGTAATTTTTTACCATTATCAGGCTTCTATTCTTTCAAAAGTGTTCCAAATTCTAATACGTTTCAGCAAAGAAAAACAAAGAAAAACCACAAGCGTTGCCATGGTGATTTATAATTTTGTAGCATTTTTTCACAGGATACTGTTTTATTACTATTCCTAGCTTAACTACACGTTTTGCTTCTAAGAGTGACCCGTATGGTTGTTTAAAAATTCTACTGCGTAATTCCAGGCAGGGGGGAGTTCAATTGCTGTTTTATCGTTTAATAAGTCCTCCTTTCTCTGTCTGGCTCTTACCTCTAGGGTTTCCGCTGTGATTGCTTGGTTAATCCTCCGGAGTGGTTTTACTATCTTAGCCTTATCCCAATGTATCTGCATATCGCTGCTATATGCTTCAACAGCTAGCGCCGTAGTCATTCTCCCCTTAGCTAGATCTTTCTTGTGCTCTTCTACTCTTTGTGAAAGGGTTCTGGTTGTAACCCCTATATAAGATGCTGCGCGTCCTGTGGTCTTGTCCTCGACTGGTATTTTATACACCCCTTGTCTTTCTGCTTCTTTCAGGGGGTCTTTCTCATTCCTTAGCATTTCAAAGATTGTCGGAGCCCTCTGTATTGCTAATCTCTTATTGCTTTTTTTGGCTATCTTATTTACGACATTATATTTACTCAGGCTGTACGGGACTGGCATAAAACTTTCTTGTAGCCGCTTATTTCCACCTTTGTCACTGGGTGTCTCGTTAAGGCTGTCTTGTACCTTTCGTCTTATATTTTCCATAAATGGTTTGGTATAACCATGCTGGATACCTGTTTCTCTAATGTACACTAACTCCCTCTTTAAGTCATTGGGCTCCGTGCAGTAAGTCATGGCTCGTCTGTAGAAGTATCTAAACGCTGCTTTCTTGTAGCTTATTGGGTCATGAGACCAGTTAGGGATTAGTGTCGGCTCATACGTAGGTTTACGATATACGGACGTTATCAGTCTCCCTTTGACTAGTGTTATCTGGATGTCTAGATAACGTCCAAGAGACTCTCAAACTCTCAAAGGGAGACTGATAACGTCCGTATATCGTAAACTTACGTATGAGCCGACACTAATCCCTAACTGGTCTCATGACCCAATAAGCTACAAGAAAGCAGCGTTTAGATACTTCTACAGACGAGCCATGACTTACTGCACGGAGCCCAATGACTTAAAGAGGGAGTTAGTGTACATTAGAGAAACAGGTATCCAGCATGGTTATACCAAATCATTTATGGAAAATATAAGACGAAAGGTACAAGACAGCCTTAACGAGACACCCAGTGACAAAGGAGGAAATAAGCGGCTACAAGAAAGTTTTATGCCAGTCCCGTACAGCCTGAGTAAATATAATGTCGTAAATAAGATAGCCAAAAAAAGCAATAAGAGATTAGCAATACAGAGGGCTCCGACAATCTTTGAAATGCTAAGGAATGAGAAAGACCCCCTGAAAGAAGCAGAAAGACAAGGGGTGTATAAAATACCAGTCGAGGACAAGACCACAGGACGCGCAGCATCTTATATAGGGGTTACAACCAGAACCCTTTCACAAAGAGTAGAAGAGCACAAGAAAGATCTAGCTAAGGGGAGAATGACTACGGCGCTAGCTGTTGAAGCATATAGCAGCGATATGCAGATACACTGGGATAAGGCTAAGATAGTAAAACCACTCCGGAGGATTAACCAAGCAATCACAGCGGAAACCCTAGAGATAAGAGCCAGACAGAGAAAGGAGGACTTATTAAACGATAAAACAGCAATTGAACTCCCCCCTGCCTGGAATTACGCAGTAGAATTTTTAAACAACCATACGGGTCACTCTTAGAAGCAAAACGTGTAGTTAAGCTAGGAATAGTAATAAAACAGTATCCTGTGAAAAAATGCTACAAAATTATAAATCACCATGGCAACGCTTGTGGTTTTTCTTTGTTTTTCTTTGCTGAAACGTATTAGAATTTGGAACACTTTTGAAAGAATAGAAGCCTGATGATGGTAAAAGGTTACCGAAAACGTTTGCTAAATTAATTAAATGAAAGATAACTCAACTGCTAAAAGTGCTGAAGGTAAGAGATTAGTTTACGAGTAAAAAGCAGTAAAAATGGAAGATAATTATGTATATTTTGATTTTACCAACTACTGACAGAGCTGTATTTACTATTTACCATCATTTAAAACATTGATATTTGATATTTTATTCAAATCCAATAGTGTTGCAAACCAATGATTTAAACTTTATCTAGATATGAAAAAATTTTGTATGTTTTCTTAAATTTTTAATTTAAATTGTTTTTTAACTTTTATTTTTGACTTCAAAGGGTGCCCTTAGATTGATTGGGGCCCTGGGCTGCAGTCCATAAAGACCATGCCTAAATCTGCCCCTGAGTGTCATGATACAAGTGAAATATCCTCCATTTTTATTTTTAATTATAACATATAGTATGAATCTTATATGAATAACATTTTAGAATTTTATTGACCTTCACTGAAAGAATGATATTGAGGTTGAACATGAACTGAACTTTACTTTGAACTATTGGGATTGTGAATAGCCAGTTGATGGAATGGCTAAATCAAGTAAACCAAGAGATATCTGTATTTGAGCAAGATTTTCTGATTTCACAAGTTATCTTATTTTATTTAAAATTTGTAATGATAAAAAAATAAACAGATTAAATATAAAATATAAAATTTAATTATTTAAAAATACTATATTTATAAATTATATTAGAATATTTTTATTTTAGGCATTCTTAAACAAATTTGTGGATGATACAGCAAGTCATTTGCGTCGTCGATCTCAGTCAGATGATGACAATCCCCTTTCACCTGTTCCACCTTTGGATTCTCTTGATCCTTTTCTGTCATCCTCAAGTCAGTTAAAACCAGGTTCTCCAGCTCAAAGAGGAGGTCAAGAAGGTGGAAATACACCAGTTGGAGCTGGTGGTGGTTCTAGTGGAGGATTAAGGTTTCATTTACCACTCACACCTCCTTCAGGATCTAATCCACATACTCCAGCTTCTCCTCATACATCTGTTTTAAGTCAGGTAAATCAAAAATCATGCAGCAACCATTTTGTTTAAATTTGGCTGATTTTACATGGAATGACCTTTTTATAATTGTAAAAGAAAAAAAGAAATTTCAATAACTGAAAAATTTGGGAACGACCATCAAATGATGATATATTATCTGATAAATACAAATAAACCAATCTTCAATAACATGATCAAAATAATCAAAATTAAAATTTTCATTTTTTGTGAGTATTTTTTATTGTATCTGTACATCTTGACATATTAATGATTGCTCAATGCCAAAACAAAATGTTGTGTCTAGATATTCACAGACATGAATGGCTTAAAATTAAGGATAAATATTTTTTTCTTGGTCTCAATAGACTGATATTTTTCTTTTGGTTGTATTTAGAATAGAAAATCTGTCTATTAAAAGTATGCCTATGAAGATGGACCACATATCATTTTCTTTCATGAATATTTTTTATCTGACTTTTCATTAATTAAAAATGTTTATTTTTTGTAATTTTTATAAATTTTAAGAATTCTTTAATTGGTTTACATAGTTAATCATATGATGATATCAAGACTGAAAAACACCTTGTTATTAAAGGAAATATTTGACCTATGACTTGAAATTTGACTGTATCATAACTATGCCATTATGTACATTTATGCTTTATGTATCAATATTTTCTTGTCTCTAAATAAGCCTCTAAAATGTGTTTTTTTTGTTCTTTTTAAAAAAGTTTATGATATTCAAATATTTATATTGACTATTGGATGATACCAATTGTATATAGAAACTAGTAATACCAAACATAGCTACCCCTTCTTCTCTGTGTGACTGGCTAAAACAACCAAATATTTAATGATTTGTTTTGAAATAAATGCATAATTCTTTATATTTTTATTGCTTTATATATATTATTATATATAAATTTATATTTTTGTTTATAAAAATTTACACTGTGAATGAATTATTTATCATAAATTAATGATCTCTAATATATCTCTCTTTTATTTAGGCAGATAATTAGAATTTCATTGTATTTTCAATATTTTACTTTTGTTTAATATTTTACAATATTATTTTTCATTAGAAATAAAATAGGGATTCATATTTTGATAATTGAAATCCAAGAATGAAAAATATTTTATTTTTGTTTTAGCATTGACTGCTAGCCAGTGGTATGCATGGGGACCTGCTCATACTCAGTGTAGGTTGTGCCATTCCTGTTGGCTTTATTGGAAAAAGTATGGTGGTTTTATGTTTCCAACTCGTTTAGGTAAGTAGTTTTTCATCTTTTAAAATTTTTCATTTTACAGATTTTTTTTATTATTTAATATAATGATCTCCAAAATCATGCACCATTTTATTAATTAAAAAAAAGTATTATAATACAGATTGAATATCTCTAATCCAAAATGCTTGGGACTGAAAGTTTCCAGATTTTGGATTACATGATATGATGGAATTAAAATGAAAATGAGAAAAATTCAAGCTTTCAGAAAAATTCCTTTTTGACATATCTTGCCTATATTTGTACATTTCATTCACAAGTTCCTGTCCATTCCCTTTCACTTGTCTACTCACATTCCCCACATCCAATCTCTATTCATAATTCTGTTTCTATTCCCATTGTCCTTTATCAAATCCAGTTTTAAATCCATGTTTGATGGTCCAATTTCTTTACTTTAAGTTTTGAAAATCAAATAAAAATTTCAATAGATTGGTGATTAGCCAAACAATGATATAATCTGATGGAGTGTTTACCCTTTATGAGTCCTAAACAACCTTGGGCACCACTTCATCAGGCTTATAACTTCTGGTCATTATGATAAAGTTAAACTACCAACAGCTCAGAAGGATCAAAAGAACATGCAATCCCCCCTTTGCCATGTAAAGACATAGGCCCAAAGGGAAACAAAATATCAAATAAACGAAATAATTTTTATGTGAGAGAGGAGGTTTGATAGAATGTTTCTTAGAGCTTTAACATTGTTATCAGCTTACAATATAGCTCTTAAGTAAGAAAATTTTTATTTACAATATCATTTTCAGACTGCCATAAATCTTCAGAAAAATAATTTTTTAATATTTATATAATTATATTGAATGTTTGATATAAACTAGTGATGTCAAACCATTTGCATGATTTCTCTGTCAATTTTAGTATTTGTCAAAATTTTAATAGCGCACAGAAAAATTTGATAGCAATTTTTTATTTTATTTAATTTTGTCTTTATTTATTTTAAATTTCAATAGTTTTGATTTCATTTATATATTTCATAATATAAATAAAAGCAAATATGAATATTTATGATTTATTTTATAATTTATTTTGATCTATACCAGTAATGAGTCATCCACAACATGATATATATGTTGCCTGATTTTTTTAATTTTGGCACTTGAAAGATTTTAGATTTGCCATCACTAAGATAGACTGAAAATAATCATGAAAATAAAATTTTCTTTTTCTGTTTGAGAGCTGTTATGAATTTAATCATAAATTATTTTCCAATATCTCTCTTTGAAGTTTATTTGGGATGTAGATCATAGTAAATATAAAAAACTTTTTAAAAATTCAAAATTAAATCTTAACAACTCAAGTTCAAGTGAAAGATTCATATATTTATTATTTGCTAAAGATCTTTTGGCTTAAATAAGCTATTTTCAGTAACATCCAGCAAATAAGTTACAAATAGAACAAGCTACAATTTAAATATATGAACGTTTACAATAGAATTCTATTGTGATATGTCTTATGTCTGTATATTTAAATTATAGCTTGTTCTATTTGTAATTTATTTGCTGGATGTTACTGAAGATAGCTTATTTAAGCCGAAAGATCTTTAGCAAATAATAAATATATCAATCTTTTGCTTGAACTTGAGCTACTGTAAAGATTTAATTTTGTATAAAAAAAGTGAAAAGAATTAGAATTTTTATTTGAAGTGAAAGAATTCAAAAAATAATCTCCTTAAAGTATATTTATAAAATTTTCATGCTACTAAGGAATAATCTAAATCACAATACAAAATTTTTTAAATAAGAATGAATATTCTTTGTTTTTATATTATTTTGTCTTTAATATTATATTTTATTAATATATTATATTTTTTTGAACAAATGAATTTTTTTTTGTTAAGAAACTGTGGATTTGATGTCAGGATCAGTTTCTGAGAGGCTTGCAGCACATATGGCTGCTCATAGACCATATAGATGTACAATTACTGGCTGTGGAAAGGTATGTAATAATTTATAAATTAAATATTTATAAACAATTTATAGGTATCAGACATACAGAAACTTTCTAAGGAAATGCAAGTTCATCGCTCACACTGATTAAAACTAATGAGAGCAGTGTTTATGTGATATTTTTATTTTTTTTCTTCATTTAATAAAGATATAATTAATATTATACCTTGTTATAATATCGCTTTAAATTTTCTTATTTGTAAAAATATATTTATGGCTCTTGAATAATTTTTAAATTGTTATGAGGACAAGTTTGGCTCTTCTGTCTCAAAAGTTTGCTATGGTCTAGAGCAGGTGTCTCCAAACTAGGGCCTGCAATATGATTTTATCCACCCACCAGTTGGATTAATTTTTCAATAAGAATCCACAAAAAAAGGGGGTGTTGAAAAAAAAAACGGAGTGTTGATAGATTAAAAATCATTAATTAAAATTGGGTTCAAAATATATTCCCGAATAGTAAAAAGTAACTGTAATCCAAATTATGATCTTTCTGACTGTAAAAGGTTGGTTAAAATGGACAAACAAAGAAAAAATTTTAAAAGAATTCAAAATGAAATAAAAAAAAGTTATTCCTTATATCTGCTTCTCTATTGTATTGGTTTATCTACTTTCAATAAAACTCATATTTCTAGTTCTAGAGGTTTTTTTTTCCTTCTATGGCCTGCAGAACGATGCTGAAGTACCCAATGTGGCCCTCACAGCAAAAAAGTTTGGAGATTCCTGGTCTGGAGTATCCACATTTCATACATCTCTCAGATATCCTAATATTTGTTATAAAACTGGTATGTCAGTATTTAAGGGTTTTAACAAACTGATCCAGTCTGCCATTTCTAGATTAATAATTATATTCATTTATTATATAATATCATAATACAATGTGATCTGTTGATTCTATTTAATTTTACGATATCCTATCAGGAGTGCTCTGAAGCCATTTCATATGCTAATTCTATATTCAACGACATATCTGAAATTATTTCAGATATGTCACTGAAATCCATAAATGCTCTATAGTATTTTACTTGACAGGTTAAATTTAAATGTTAATAACAAGCAATTTATATATGAACTAGATCATCTACTTCTGAACATGTCTGCTATTTTGGAATGCTTAAAGATGTCGATTAAAATATATACTCATGAAAACTTTTTTCAATGGCATTTCCTTTAACTTCATAAAAATACAAAATACCAGATATAATAGTTCAAAAGCTAAGGAGAAACAACAGAAATTTTAACATTATCCACTTTTCAAATGGTTCAAGCTATACTTTTTTTTTTTTTTAATACTATAAAAAGCACCATTTCTTTGCTAAATTTCATAAAAATCTATTAGATTTACTATATGAGAGAATATATTATTTATAAACATGTGTCTAATTTTATACACACATTATAGTTTATAATAAGATTTAATATTTTTTATGTAGAATTCGTTCACATCTCTAAAAAGCTGGATAAAAGAAGTTAAATTATATACTACTCCGGAACTGATCATTGCATTAGCGGGTAATAAATGTGATCTACAAGAAAATAGAAGAGTGGAGACTAAAAGTAAAGATAGATTAAAATAATAATGATACAGTATTACTGATCTACAGATATTTTTTCTGATAGAATCAAATTACTTTCAGTTGCTAAAAATTATGCAGATGATGTAGGAGCATTTTTCTTTGAAACTAGTGCGCGATCCAATGTAAATATTCAAGATATGTTTTTCAGAATTGGTATGAAGATATTTTGTTTTATAATAATAATTTTTAAATTTTAATACAGGAATTTAAATTAAAAGCTCATTTAGCACGACATTGTGCCACTGCACATGGACTTGCATTACGTTCAGGTAGTCCTAGGCCAACTATGAAAACTCGTGCTGCCTTTTATTTACATACTACTCCTTTAACAAGAATAGCAAGACGATTATGTACTCATATTCTTCGTCCACGTCATGCAGCTAGAAATCCTTTTCAGTCTATTAATGTTATAGCAATTAAGCAAGAATGTAAGTATTAGATATTAATTCAAACAAATATAAAAATAGCTAAATGTAATAATTGATTATTCATATTTTGAAATAAATAACATAGAATAATATTAAAATATAAATTTTAGAATGGAATTTAGTAATGTAGATTTAAGTAATAAATTTAAACATTAGCATGACAATTTTATTGAACACTTTAATAAATACATTTATTAATTTAGTTTTAATAAAATTCTGAAAATTAATTTATTGAAAGTAAATATACTTGTTGTCTAACTTAAGCAATTTCAACTTATGCGGCTTTCAAAAATATGAAATTGACAATTTTGAACCCACTTTCAGCAATATATAGTGTGTTCAAAAAGTTCCCAAAAACTTGTTATTATTCATAAAAGGAATACTATATAAACAATTAGTTGATATGAGCAAAAGCCTGTTTAGACTTGTGTTATCAGTTATTCGTGACAGTGCTGCATGGTACTTACACATGGTGTTATGTTAGTTTGAAATAAATTTGACTCCAATTTTGATGCTTTTCTAAATAAAATTATTATGAGTGATGAAACTTGGATCTGTCAGTTTGACTGTGAAAGCAAGCAGCAATCAAAGCAATGATTACTAAAAGGTTCAACTGCTCCCATAAAGGCTAAAGCAAAAAGATGACTATGAAGATAATGGCCACCATTTTCAGGAATTCTGTTAGAGTGTTGCTCATAGATTTTCTTGAAGGTCAAAGAAAATAATTGCAAGTTATTTATGAAACAAACCAATTGACAGTGGTTGAAAAATATTTATTGTGCCTAATGCTATGCTGTTTTTATGTTTTTTATAAGTGGCAGAATGTCTACAACCATAGTATTTCAACATACATTTTTAAAATTCATTATATATTATTTAAATTTTATATTATGATATAAAATTTAATTATCTACTTAATGAACCACTCTCAAGATCATCTCTATAAGGAATTTTATAAAACAGATCTGAAAAAATTCAGGCCCATCAGTATAGGGCCTGAAGTTATATAGGTGTTGGAAGTTTATATGTAAAGTACAAGTGTTGGAAACTTATAGTAGTAGTAATAGAAAACCAGATAATCACATGTTATATGAGCATTAACTCAAATATATAATATTGTTTATAAACATTGTGTTAAACTATATTGTAATAAACAATTGATTGGATTCACTGATGAAAATGCTTTGACTTTCCAACCAGAGAACCTAGAATCAAATTAAAATCCAATCCTTAAAAATATTTATATGAGACATCTGAGCTCAGCTTTTTTATCTCTTCCTACAATTCAGCTGACCTCCTTGTGTATAATCATTATGTGATAGAAATTGAAATGGCACTACCATTAGCTAACAATTGAAAATTAATGTTAAGAAAAACTAATCATAGGCTTGTAATCATAGGCATGTAAATTCTCAAGTATCTTTTATTAGAAAATAATTTTTTTTTCTGTAAAACATAATTGCTATGTAACATTTTCCAATTAAAATTTACAATTAAATCATCCTTTTCATTTGTTTCATTTCACTATTGAACAATATAATATTGATTAGGTAATAAAAGTCATCAAATAGTATTAATTCTAGTATTAGAAAAGAAAGAACTGTAGGAACACAACTCTGATTTATAGCATTTGGTCTAGGGATTTTCTGGTTTCGGTTAAAGTCAAGATTTTTAGGAATATAATCCTATTGTTAGACAAGAATCCACTATTTATTAATATGTAGCTTTCAGCATTTCTTTTAATTTTTTTTTTTTTGCTGATATGGCTATTAACTGAATAAAAATTTTGTGGCTGCATTTAACCTATTTTTTATTTAAGCAATATATTAGTATAAAATTCTTTATCTATATAAATATAAACACAATATTAGAATAGATATCAGTTTAATCTATAGTATAAAATTCTTTATCTATATAAATATAAACACAATATTAGAATAGATATCAGTTTAAATCAGTTTAAATCATTAAATTTCATTCAAAAAAACATTTAGTTTGAAATATAAATTGATCAATTAATTAATAATTTATTATTTCCTAGGTCAAACAAAATTAACAGAAACAGCAGTAATGCCAAAACCTAAACCGCGTGAACGAGGACTTGTAGTAGATGTCTCTCATCGCCTTGGTACTCCAAATATTCCTCGGCCAGAGTGGTTAGATCCAACTCCTTTAGATAAAATGCCAAAACCAGAAAGAATTGCATTTCCTCCCCCACCAAGAGGAGAAGGTATAGTTTTTTAAGTATGAAAATGAATACTATAAACTTATTAACCATTTAAACATTATATTAATTTCAATTAACATCTCTTTGACTACTATGTTTTTGTAAATTTAATTTATTAGAAAATATGAAAAATTATTTTTCAGTAAAATTTTTATATATTTTTTTTATTTCTGAATTTTTTATCTGTATCTCTTAGAAGCTTCATTTAATAATGATAAATATTCAATAAAAGATTTCTGATTTTAATATTAAAAAAAATTCATAATACTTATGAAATTATCTAACAGTGTTCATTAGAACAATATTTCTTAGTGCATTCTTTGGACCATTAATGATCTGCAACAGTGTATCAAGTGATATGCAAAAAATTTTATGATTTTGGAGGAAAAAGTAATAAAACCATTTTGTTAACATACATTCTACTACTAAATATATTTTTTTATAAGCAAGTAATTTTGACTGAAAATAGTTTATTTTTTCTTTTTTTATAAAGAATTGAATCTGTATATATATATATATATGATCTCGATAAAAAATTTAGAATTGTAAGATTTAAGATTATTTATTATGTCTGCAATATTAGAAATCAGGTTTCCTGGTTGTATGATCCATTGCCAGGAACTTTATGAAAACATTTCATACAAAAGAATAAACACACAAAACTTATAATGCATTGTAGATACATTGATAGATAAGGAATACAGGCAAAACTGAGATTGATCATTTGTGGTACTGTAATTAAGTGGAAAAAAGAAGGGGGAGAGATTTATTGCATACACCCAGTTTTGTTTTCTTTGTGAAATGCTGAAGAAAACTTTACATAAGATGAAAATTTATCGCATATTACTGATAAGTAGATTAAACTGCAGGGAAGTGATTCAAAAACTGATAGGAAGAAAAGCACCATCAACAGGGATAAAAGGAAAATCGAAAAATGGTATAGTCAACCTCTGAGGAGCAAAGTCTATTCTTGAAAATGGGGGAGACGTTGATAATGGAATGTGCTACTTTGTACTGATTAACGATTAGTCATACAATAAAATAACTACGGTTTAATTTTAATAATTATAATTTATTTTAACCATAGTTATTTTATTGTATGATTCTAGCTGTTAAATGGCACAAAGTAGCACATTCGATTTTCAACGTCTTCCCTGTTTTTAAGAATAGATTTTTGCTCCTCAGAGCTCAACTTCTCAGAGGTTGACTATAGTTATCATCATAGATGAATTGCAAATGTAATGAAGATTTAAGACTAGCTGTTAACTTTAGCAGAATAGCAAGTATTCTAATTGATGGATACCAAAGATGACAAAATATTAGAGAAATCCAGAAGAAAAATCAAATCTAAAGATGTCAAACATTGATGCACAAGGCCTAATAAAACATACCCTACTACACAGCCACCGACAGAAATTTTCAGGCTTATGACAAGTCTGTGGTCTGGGCCCACTTAAAAAAAGTGCATTAGTTTGGTTTAATAAAAAGTCATATAAAACATTAAAAAAAATATACAATAAATTCAAAATTACATACATTATATCCCATATTATATATAAAATAGTTTATTTTGCCATAAGTGCTTTGTGTGATAGACAGTATGCTCTAGCGGTGGCCTGCGAACTAATGGACACATTATGTGACACATCAGGACCTGATGGTCATGCCCTTTTCAATGCCAAGACTCATGACAAAAGTCTCAGATGTCACCTCTCTCTCAGCCTGCCTACTGTACCAGAAGATGGAGCCTGAAAAGTGACATGTTTTTTCAGGCCTTCAGTTTTTTCAATTTCTGTTATAAATCAACATAGTAAATATTAGATATATCAGTTATTTTATTTTATCAAATGTAAATATAATAATCTCTGACATTTCTTATCTAATAATTTGTACAATCTTTGATATTTTGATTATTTAGTAAAGCAGAGTAATTGTTTTGAAATTGATTTCAAATATCAAATTTGAGCTTCCAGCAATTACAGTCTGTGCTGACCAGGTTTAATTCTCATATTCTGAAATGATTTCTCTATATGAATTTGATGGAGTGCTTGCCTAAAATGAACAACCTGTAAAAACATGATATACTTACTATCTATAAATATATTAATAAATTTTCTCATGGATTGTTGTTATAAAATATGCTAATTTTCTTATATTTGATACATCAAGAATGCTACTTAAGTGAATAATAAATACTGTGAAATCATCACATTTGGAACAATGGCTGATGTATGAGATTTTCAAAGGTATATAATTGTTTGCAATTTGACTCTTATTGTGTTTTCTTTTTTTCTTTTTTGCATTACTCTTGCTCAAAATGAAAATATATTTGAATAAATTATGAAAAATATAATGTTTTTTCAAAAAATTGACTTTTTTTTTGTGAAATTTTTCTATTTAATGGGTTTTATTATTATTAATGGAATTAATTTTTTTGTCTAATATTTTGGAAATTCAAAGAAATTGTATTCGCAAAAATGTAAATACAATGGGAGGCCAAAAAGTTCTTATTGTCATCATGCTGTGGATATTCCAGGAATCTGAAATTTGGTCCTCCAACTGTTCCTTCTCTATATATCCACCTCCTAGGGCCATACACTTCTCATAACTATGGAATAGTTGTTTAATTCCATCTTTATAGAAGTCATCAGACTTTTAGAGGCAAATTAGCTCTCCACTACAGTAATGATCTCCACCTTGTCAATGAAATTTCTTCTCCATAAATGTTTTTTCATATTTCAAAACAGGAAAAATCTTAAGGTGTTAGATTGAGAGAATACAGGGATAAGGTAAGGGTTTTATAGTCATATTTGTGCAGAAAAGATACTGTTTCTGCAGCTTGGTGTACAGATGCATTGTCAGCTAGCAGCAGTGCATTTTTTGACACAAATCACACTTTTTTCTTTGATATTGTACTGTAATTTTTGTAGCAAGTTTTTGTAATATGCTCCTGTTATTGTCAGCCATTTTTGTAAGTAATCTGTCAGTATGATAGCTTTGCTATCTCAAATACAGGCACATGACCTTGTTGGACAGTCTTCTCTTGGGTCATCCTGTAGGCTGATAAGACCACATTTGAATTTCTTTTTCCATTGTTTCATAATCTGATATGATGGACTTTCTTTGCATACACAGCTGACATCTCTTTGCAGATTGTTTTTGCAGTTTTCCTTTGAAGATGGAAAACTGAATCATGATTTGATACTCAATTTTATCCAACATGACACCTATTATTGCACTTCTAGCTCTAGTTAAACAGAACCTATGGAATAAAAGGCATATGTATTAGTAAGACAGAAACCTATTATTGTTTATAATTATGGATTTATAGCATGCATACAATATGATGAGGGTAAAAACTTTTTGCCCTTCATAAGCTATATTAAAATATTTTTTAACTTGGAAGTAAATATCTCAATAAAAAAATAATATTGAAACATACAAAACAAATGATACATTTAACCCTCGATTTATACGGTAGATTGGTTCTTCAAAAGTACTATTTAAATCAAAATTATGCAAATCAAGACTAAAATTTGTATAGAAAATCTGGGGATGGACTCCATAACATTTAGTTAAATAGTTTGCATTTTATTTAAAATAAATTAACAATAATTTTAGATAGAAACACAAGAGTAAAGGTGCAAAATGTTCAAAATGTATGAAAACAAATTTATTCTGTATCTTTTCTTGTTAATATTGAAACAATTTCTTTCTCAGTTCAAAGTTGCCATTATTGCCACTAATTTCCTCTATCTCAGATTTTTAATTTGTTTTCTAAAGAAATTTTTTGAATAAGCTCAATAAAATCCATATCAATATTTGCTTTTTACTTTTATTTAATTCCTTATAAAATCTCTATATATTGAGCTAAGGAGTTTTGTAATTCCCTTTCAAATCTTAAGCTTTGATCATATTTAGATCAATGTTAAGGAAATTATTGAAAGATTAACATGATTGATAATTTATTATTATTTTTTCATCATTTATAAATTAATATTTATATTAATTAACAATTCTAATAATTAAATGTTATATAAAATTAAAGATCATGTATATATTGTACTATATAATATACATAGAGGTCACTCACCAATACTGATGGAACAGATAAGAATTTTGTTTTATTCATCATTGTCCATAATCTAGAACAGGGCTGTCCAACCTGTATTCCAAAATGAAATCATAAACTTCCTTAAAACATTGAGATTTTTATATAAGTAATTTTTATTTTTTTTTTTAAATTCACCGTAATATCATCAAATATCCCACCAATAAAGAAAAAGAAATTTGTTTCATTCTTGTACTAAAAATATATAAAAAAATATTGAAGTTAATGAAGTTTTTATTATTTATAAATATCTGTCTAAAAGTTCCTATTTCCATTTTCTAAAATATTTTTTATTTCAATGATTAAAACTTCTTGACTTGCTCAATGATTTTAAAAAATTTCTGAAGAAAAGAAGTCAAAGATTATTATGTTATGACATTTTTGCTTATTTGTCATGGTGGATATCATATATTGTACATTATTTACTAACTTTTTTGCTTAATAACTATTGTTAGAATTAGTATATTTTATTTGCAGCCCAAGACAATTTTTTCTTCAATTGTGGCCCAAAGAAACCCTTGGTCTCGAATATTGCTGTGATTATCTTTTTCGTCAATATATTGAATTTAAACCATGTTAACTGAAATTATATCATACAAAACAAAAATTTGATATCAGTTTTTAACCATGTTAAATCAAAATCATGCAGTTCAAGTACCATGTAAATCAAGGCATGTATACAGTACATAATATTTAACAAAATGCAGAAAGTTCATACATGCTTATGAAATGGCAGAAGAGATTGTTAAGCATAAAATGCAAAGAACAACCATCTTAACTTGAAAATTTACATTACCAGACATTTACATTTGAATGATTTGTCTTGAGATTTTATAATTGGACTAATGCTTTAATATAAATAATTTATTAAATATTTTAAAGGAAAATAAGTGATTATTGGAAGCAATAATAAGCTAAATAATAAAATAGAATCATTTTGAAGTTTTATAATATATAAATTTTAAATATTAATTAGTGATGATAAGTGAAAAGTTTATATTAAAAATAAATTTTACTATTTGTAATTTATAAAATAATACTTTTA
>AYEL01074055.1:0-46902 GCA_000484575.1 Olivierus martensii | reverse complement strand
GAAGTGTTCATTATCCGAACTGTTCGTTAACCGATCATCCACTGTATTGTTCAGCAGTTCGTAGAGTATTATTATATACCAGGACCACACACACTCCTGACTTCCTCATGTCGCTTAGTGGGTCTTTATCATTTCGTAAATTTGCAAAGTTGGTATTCTTTCTTCTATAAACATGCCTGCATGGGTTGTTCTTAGCAGCTTTTCTTACAATCCTGTCCACTATCGGATCATATGTAAGTGGATAAGTCCAGATTAAAATAAATACTAAAATATAAAATATTTATATAATATTCTGTGCAGTTATAAGCATATTTTTTTATATTGTGCCAAAATAGATATAATAAATTTGTTAAGATGTCTTTCTAAAATCAAATTGAAAAATGAAGTATGGTATAAAAGTTTTAATTTAAAAAAATTTTTTTTTAAATTAACATTTTTTGCCCTAAAACTTATTGTTTCAATTTCTCTAAAACATGCATTAATATTCATAATTATTTTGAAAATTTGCATATTTATATAAATTGTGATATTTTCTTTATTTTTTAACACATCTTTATATTGCTTTTATGATTCTTTCTACAGTGTTGTAAAAAAATTTTGAATTTTGGCCTGGCAAAAAAATTTAATATAGCTTTTGAAAATTCCTGCTTTTTAGTAATACTTTTTTAACAATTATTCAGTTCTTGTAGCAGGATAAACTTTTATTAGTAAAACGTTTTTGACCTTCCTTTGAGGTTCTCATCATTACAAAAGCACTTTTCATACAAATATTTTAAAACAGAACGCAACTAGTTCTATATTCTTTAGAACATATTTTTGTTTTTTTTAAAATTTTAACGTTTCTTTAAACACATTTTTAAAATATATATATATATGGTGATTAAATTTAAATCGTTTTAAAAGGAATAATAATATAATAATTTAACAAAAACATAACAATATAATCTTATAACAAGAATACACAACTATCATTGTATTATATAGAGTATATTATTTTTCCCGCATCAGCACCAGGATAATGGAAGGTTTTTCTGGGTCATTGTTATTAATTAAATTTATTTTATCCCTTCTTTTTTTCTAGCTCTATGACTTCTGCAGTGCTGCCGCCTACATTATACTTGATGGTTCTTACTATACTCGTATCATTCCAGTATATGGATAGGTCATTCTCATAGGCTTTATTAGCCAAAGCAGTAGTTAATTTACCAGTCTTAATATCTGTTTTATGCTCCTTGATTCTAGTATTTAAACATCTCTTTGTTCTCCCTATGTACAGTGGGTGATCGGTTAACGAACATAATCCGTTCCAAGAAAATGTTCATTATCCGAATTGTTCGTTAACCGACCATCGATTTACCATAGGATTTAATGGGATTTTGATTAATTCGTTCCGGAGACCCAAAAAAACATAGTAAGAAATTATATATTTTTTATTTATGTTTATTTATATGTAATAGCAATAAGATATACATACATAATCTTGCATTTCGTCTATGATGTTTTTTTTCCGATAAAGAATCTGCCCAATATCGATTGCTTTTCTCTCTCCTTCAGGAATTTTCGAAAGTGATTAATAGCATTGTCTTGGTAGAGATCTTTCAGAAATTTTCGAAAGTGATTAATAGCATTGTCTGGGTAGAGATCCCCAAGCCTGTTGACCTCAACCTGGTATGGGTGCCATTCTAACAAGATCCCCAAGCCTATTGACCTCAACCTGGTATGGGTGCCATTCTAACTTCTCCCAGCCTATTGACCTTAACCTGGTATGGGTGCCATTCTAACACCAAAAATTCTAAAATCTCTCTTTTACCTTCTTTAATAAATCTTTGATTTGTTTTATGTTGTCTCCGAGTTCATTTTAATCGGGAAAAACTACTGTTCTTCCATCCTTACCCATAGGTTCACAAACGCGCAAGACCTAAGCCTGTCATTGCGTTAGGTTAGTTAAGCCGAAATATCCTCATGGAATATTTTTATCCGGCGGCGGCTGTTTATAGAGTCGCCATCATCACAAGCTGAACAACACCCATAATGGAGTCAACCGGAAGATTGAAGGATGGAATTCAATGGTCCTAGCCCAGATCCCTCCTAAAAAATTGAAGGAGTGGGACCCCCGGATCCTTTAGAATGGTAAGCCACAGCTTTACCACGCAGCCATCCAGTTTATTTGTCATTTGGTAAGTCCGTGGGTCCCACAGTTTGTTCTGTGAAGTGTTCGTTATCCAAACATATGTTCATTAAGATCCTTTAGAATGGTAAGCCACAGCTTTACCACGCAGCCATCCGGTTTATTTGTCATTTGGTAAGTCCATGGGTCCCACAGTTTGTTCTGTGAAGTGTTCATTATCCGAACTGTTCGTTAACCGATCATCCACTGTATTGTTCAGCAGTTCGTAGAGTATTATTATATACCAGGACCACATACACTCCTGACTTCCTCATGTCGCTTAGTGGGTCTTTATCATTTCGTAAATTTGCAAAGTTGGTATTCTTTCTTCTATAAACATGCCTGCATGGGTTGTTCTTAGCAGCTTTTCTTACAATCCTGTCCACTATCGGATCATATGTAAGTGGATAAGTTCATTGGTCTTGGCTGGACTGAGTATTATCTTGTGGTGTTGATGTCATATGGGGATCGGCCATTGATTTAACAACTTTATTTTATATAGCCTTCATATATTTATAACCATATTTCTGCCCTTGGGTGATTATATAGCTATACTCTTTGTCTCCTTCCTCTTGCCTCATATAATGTGTGTGCAGCCCAGGGCTGGGGAGCTGGAGTCGAAGCCTGGAGCCATGGAGCCAGGAAGTTTTGGAGGATCTGGAGCTAAGATGATCATATTCAGTGGAGGTGGAGCCATTAAAATTTCTGCTGGCTCTAGCTCCTAACCATCTACCATATATATTTGAATATAAGGTCACGTCTGACCCCCCGACTTTAGAGTTTGAAAATCGGTAAAAATGCCGAAACCCAGTGTATAAGCCTACCTCAGACTTTAGCACTTAAAATTCTATAAAATTTTGAAATCAATAAATTACGTGATCTTTGATTTTTAGTTACCGATATATTTATGCTATTGCCAAAATAAATATTTTATTGAAACTTTAAATATATACATAAAAAATAAATTATTATAGTACAAACACAAATATATCAATTTAAAAGGTAAATGATGATGTGATGGTAAGGTAAGTGATGTTTCATGATAGCGGTCATACCAAAAAAACTTTTGTAGTGATGGAGCTGGAGCTAAAGCCTCTGTTTTAAAAGAATAATTCTAGAGCCGGAGCCACAGCTGGAATATACTGTGGCTCCGGAGCCTAACCTATTTCAAGCCAGCTCCCCAGCCCTGGTGCAGCCTATGGAAAAGAGTCCTAAAAGATGCCGTTTTGTATTTCATTGGGTCTTGGGACCATGCTAGTATGATAACAGAAGTGTACGTTGGTTACTTATATATAGTAGTGTAATATTTTCCACTTTGTATAGTTACGAGTACATCCACAAAATGAAAGGTTTTTTTCTTCAATTTGCTCAATTTTTAGATGTAGCCCTAAGCTCTCTTCTGTTAAAGATTTCACAATTTCATCAGTTTTATGTTCCATTTTCCATATAATACATATATCGTCAACATATCATACATATAACCTGATATTACTCATATAATTCTCTAATACTTGGGCCTCTTTATGTTGAATAATTAGCTCTGTCATTACTCCTGCTAGAGGATACCCTTCATTCATTTATAATATACCCCATCAGACAAAAAGTATGAATTATATGCTATCAAGTGGCATATATCACATAAGAGGTTTGTAGTTGTTTCTGGTATTTCTAGTTGTTGTATCATAAATCTATATAATAACAGGCATGCTGGTGTTATTTTTATTGACAGATATAGGGATTCATATTCCATAATTGTTATCATTTCATTTGGTAAAGGCCCTGTTTCTGAGAGTCTTTCTACAAATTCTTGGGAAGACAGGATTGTATGTGGATGTCCTTTCAGTAAGTATTGGCCCACACTGCTATGGCTTTTTCAAAATTGTAAAGTGGTGAGGAAGTCTTATCAAGCATCCTCACCACTTTACAATCTTGAAAAAGCCATAGCAGTGTGGGCTAATAGTTTTAGTACTAAATTGATTTAGCGCTAATATTGGATTATATACCAGGAAATTGTAAAATATGCACTGAGTTGTAATTCATGGAGATTGTGGACAATTTTGGTAGTATTTTTTATAAAATAAATAATAAATAATAAGAAGACAAATGAGTTGCTGAAATAAAATATAAATAGTTAGAAATTTAATAATTGTTCTCTTTCTCTTTTGATTAGAAGAGTTAATATCTTCTCAGCAGTTGTGTGTTAATAATAGTGAATTATTTTTATTTTATTATGCTATTACATAGTTCCCCAATTTTTGCAGATAATTCATCCATAAAATTTCAACATAAGTTAAAAAGCATGTAAGTCCAACAATGTTTAAATTTGATATACACAGATGAGTGCATTAGCAAACAGAATTTTAAATGAATATTCTATTTATGAACAATGCTTTAAATATAAATAAAACAGTCTAAGACTATAAGTAATATTTTTGAAAAAAATAAATAAATTATTTAATGACATAGTTATATGACATAGTTATATGATATAATGACATTATTATTTAATGACATATAACTCTCTAAAAACTCTCAAAACTGTCTTGGTTTTATAAACTATTATTTAATGAATTTTTCATTTGGAATATTCTATTTATGAACAATGCTTTAAATATAAATAAAACAGTCTAAGACTATAAGTGATATTTTTGAAAAAAATAAATAAATTATTTAATGACATAGTTCTAGAACTCTCTAAAAACTCTCAAAACTCTCTTGGTTTTATAAACTATTATTTAATGAATTTTTCATATATATTTTATGAAAATTCAACAAAAATAAAATGACTTAAGCATCCATATATATCTAAAACTGCATAAGTTGAAGATCTACTGTTTATGATTTTCATTTTATTATTAAAATAGTATGTTAAATTCAGAAACAAAATTCAAAAATCTATCTTCATTTTTGAATAAATTCTTTTAGGAATTAGTTTTCCAATTTATATCATATCTACTTTATGCCACTTTTTGTGAATTTATTAACACAAGTCAATGCTTGTGTATTTATAATTTTGAATAATGAATTGAATTTTAAGGTTTTTAAAATTTTATAAAAAATTATTTATTTTAATAAATGTCATATTAATTCTAACTTTTAAAATTTTAATGAAGTTTTTATTTATAAGTGTAAATTTTATCATCATTTTTTAGATACTAAAGTAAGAGGTTAGTTTATATATGGCATGGGATATGGGTGGCATCGGAGATACATTTCATTTTCATGGCCTGTTTAGACAAATTTTTGCAAGCTTTATGATAACAGAAGTGTACGTTGGTTACTTATATATAGTAGTGTAATATTTTCCACTTTATATAGTTACGAGTACATCCAAAAAATGAAAGGTTTTTTCTTCAATTTGCTCAATTTTTAGATGTAGCCTTAAGCTCTCTTCTGTTAAACATTTCACAATTTCATCAGTTTTATGTTCCATTTTCCATATAATACATATATCGTCAACATATCATACATATAACCTGATATTACTCATATAATTCTCTAATACTTGGGCCTCTTTATGTTGAATAATTAGCTCTGTCATTACTCCTGCTAGAGGATACCCTTCATTCATTTATAATATACCCCATCAGACAAAAAGTATGAATTATATGCTATCAAGTGGCATATATCACATAAGAGGTTTGTAGTTGTTTCTGGTATTTCTAGTTGTTGTATCATAAATCTATATAATAACAGGCATGCTGGTGTTATTTTTATTGACAGATATAGGGATTCATATTCCATAATTGTTATCATTTCATTTGGTAAAGGCCCTGTTTCTGAGAGTCTTTCTACAAATTCTTGGGAAGACAGGATTGTATGTGGATGTCCTTTCAGTAAGTATTGGCCCACACTGCTATGGCTTTTTCAAAATTGTAAAGTGGTGAGGAAGTCTTATCAAGCATCCTCACCACTTTACAATCTTGAAAAAGCCATAGCAGTGTGGGCTAATAGTTTTAGTACTAAATTGATTTAGCGCTAATATTGGATTATATACCAGGAAATTGTAAAATATGCACTGAGTTGTAATTCATGGAGATTGTGGACAATTTTGGTAGTATTTTTTATAAAATAAATAATAAGAAGACAAATGAGTTGCTGAAATAAAATATAAATAGTTAGAAATTTAATAATTGTTCTCTTTCTCTTTTGATTAGAAGAGTTAATATCTTCTCAGCAGTTGTGTGTTAATAATAGTGAATTATTTTTATTTTATTATGCTATTACATAGTTCCCCAATTTTTGCAGATAATTCATCCATAAAATTTCAACATAAGTTAAAAAGCATGTAAGTCCAACAATGTTTAAATTTGATATACACAGATGAGTGCATTAGCAAACAGAATTTTAAATGAATATTCTATTTATGAACAATGCTTTAAATATAAATAAAACAGTCTAAGACTATAAGTGATATTTTTGAAAAAAATAAATAAATTATTTAATGACATAGTTCTAGAACTCTCTAAAAACTCTCAAAACTCTCTTGGTTTTATAAACTATTATTTAATGAATTTTTCATATATATTTTATGAAAATTCAACAAAAATAAAATGACTTAAGCATCCATATATATCTAAAACTGCATAAGTTGAAGATCTACTGTTTATGATTTTCATTTTATTATTAAAATAGTATGTTAAATTCAGAAACAAAATTCAAAAATCTATCTTCATTTTTGAATAAATTCTTTTAGGAATTAGTTTTCCAATTTATATCATATCTACTTTATGCCACTTTTTGTGAATTTATTAACACAAGTCAATGCTTGTGTATTTATAATTTTGAATAATGAATTGAATTTTAAGGTTTTTAAAATTTTATAAAAAATTATTTATTTTAATAAATGTCATATTAATTCTAACTTTTAAAATTTTAATGAAGTTTTTATTTATAAGTGTAAATTTTATCATCATTTTTTAGATACTAAAGTAAGAGGTTAGTTTATATATGGCAGGGGTGGCCAACAGGTCGATCGCTGGACGATTTGTAGTCGATCTTTGTAAGTTATCGGATGACTCTCTTACTGTATAGTGCCTTCTCTAGACAACTAAAGCCAAACTTTTGCTTTATTGCTGAGTATGGCCCAAAACAGAATAGCCGGTAGCAACAGAGCATTTAGACAAAATTCTAAATTTGCTGACGATGCCAACATGGCGCATATGAATTGACAGTTGTGAGAGTTTAAATGAAGTATTGTGTTTGAGATTTATGAGTAAAATAAAAGGAAAAACTGTCTCCGCTGCCAGATATCTCATTTTGGGCTAATGTCATTTTGGGATATGTGGTTTTGACTCCTATCTCTACTCTCACCATTAAACGAAGAATTTCGAAGGTAGATTGCGAACTCATTGTTAACATATAAAGTCAATCTTAATGACAAACAAGTTGGCCACCCCTGATATATGGTGATCAGTTTTTGTAATTTAAGCATAAATGCATTTAAATATTTATCATTATAAAGAAATATTATAGTAAAATTGATATTTTGGATTCAAAATTGAATTATAAAATTTTTAATACTTTTGAAAATCAAATTTTTAAAACAATTTCTAATTTTTCCAATAATTTGAAAAATTGAATATAATAAATTATTTCATAAAAGCTATTGGAAGAATGAAAATTATTTACATTTATTTTTATAAAACATAAAGTTCTTTTCTGTAATCTTTTATGATTATTATATGGTATAGATTTTATCAAAATTTATATTCATTATATTTATTATATGAAATGTTCTTTAATTAAATGACCTTTCTATCCAAATAATCCTAATTAATCTTGCCATATTTAATCCCTTGATTCTTAACGGAATTTTAATGATTTGAATTAATTTAAACTAATTTTTAGCACTCTCTCGACTCATTGTTAACATATAAAGTCAATCTTAATGACAAACAAGTTGGCCACCCCTGATATATGGTGATCAGTTTTTGTAATTTAAGCATAAATGCATTTAAATATTTATCATTATAAAGAAATATAATAGTAAAATTGATATTTTGGATTCAAAATTGAATTATAAAATTTTTAATACTTTTGAAAATCAAATTTTTAAAACAATTTCTAATTTTTCCAATAATTTGAAAAATTGAATATAATAAATTATTTCATAAAAGCTATTGGAAGAATGAAAATTATTTACATTTATTTTTATAAAACATAAAGTTCTTTTCTGTAATCTTTTATGATTATTATATGGTATAGATTTTATCAAAATTTATATTCATTATATTTATTATATGAAATGTTCTTTAATTAAATGACCTTTCTATCCAAATAATCCTAATTAATCTTGCCATATTTAATCCCTTGATTCTTAACGGAATTTTAATGATTTGAATTAATTTAAACTAATTTTTAGCACTCTCTCGTAATTAGAATATTTATTAATTTATTAAATCAATGAGTGGCGCCATCTATTAATTAATAATTAAACTAGCAGTATGACATATTGGGACGTTAGCCCAAAGGGTCCCCGGTTCGATCCCGGGCCGAGGCGGATTTTTTCTTCAGATTAATTAGTTAAAAATTCTTGTTTAATTATTAATTAATAGATGGCGCTACTCATTGATTTAATAAATTAATAAATATTTTAATTACGAGATGGTGCTAAAAATTAGTTTAAATTAATCAAATTATTAAAATTCCGTTATAGAATCAAGGGATTAAATATGGCAAGATTAATTAGGATTATTTGGATTAAATTCCCTTGAGGTTGGTTTAGTTTATAAAGTTTAACCTTTCTATCTTTGAGAACTGTCAAATATTGCCAGTATCTTGACAAAAGAAAGGGAAATTAAAAATATATTATGTTAGTTATGTAAATTTTACATTGAATTTGCATCAAAATAATATAAACATGGCAATATTTTTAAACTATTGTTGTTATAATGTTATATTAACTTTAAAATATCATTATTTCTTATAATGACATGTCCTTATAAATATTTAATTTTTATGCTATTGAGAATCTCCTATATCATTTTTTATTTTAGTTATCTATAATTAGAGAACATCATGATTTAACATTTATGAAAATTAGAATGATATGAATTTTATATCTGCATTTATTTATTTACATTTTAAATTTAAATTTATTTACATTTCTGTCACATAAATGCATCTAATATTTATACGTATCTATGTTACCGTTAAAACCTGATTTGCCTAATTGAAACTAGTTGCAACAAACCCATTTGTGAATACTAGTTTTAACTAGTCAATACTAGAATTCACTACATTTGTTAGAAACTTCTGGTTTTCACTAAACCTTCTCTAGCTAAAACTCAATATGACTAGTGAAAACTAGTATTACCTAAAATTTCTTTTACGAGGATAAGCCTGATATCTTCCTAATCATGCAATCATGCGTTAGTGGGAAAAATAAAAACATAGTAACTGAAATTTACAGAAGAAATATATTTATGATGTATGTTATTTGTTTCTTCCTGGGAAAACTGTTATGACATTTAGAGTTGCAGAGAATTCCCTTCTTGTTGCATAAGCACTTTTCAGAATGCAATCTTTTTCGCAAACACAATGTATGAACCCTTGTGGTGCTATCGCTGATTTCCTAGCAGCTGTCCTTAAAAAAAAATTTGTATTTGATACCTCTTCTGGAATCAGGAACTTCTCCCAACAAATGTCAAATTCCGATCTACAAAAGGTATTTTTTCATGATCATATTTTGGGCACTCTCTAAATATTAATAAATACATAAAAGATACAAAATCTACCTGCAATATAATTTATCCACCTTTCCATCCTTAATTCTGATCTTGTGCAGATCTTCATTTTTTCCAGCACAACTCCACTGATATTTTGAAAATCTGCCTCTGCTCTGTCCATATCCGGGATTGGGATTATGATATTATCTCCTACTTCAAGAATGGGATATGGGTGGCATCGGAGATACATTTCATTTTCATGGCCTGTTTAGACAAATTTTTGCAAGCTCTCCTGGCTGATGTGATGTAAACTCTACTGGGACCAGCCTCATGTTCTTCTTCAGCAGGGGGTCTCAACTTCATTCAGAAACGCATTCATTGAGGCTCTCCTGGCTGATGTGATGTAAACTCTACTGGGACCAGCCTCATGTTCTTCTTCAGTAGGGGTCTCAACTTCATTCTGAAACGCATTCATCTCCTCCATGAATCTCTAGAGTTCGTCCTCATCTTCAATGTTTCCAGAACATCTGATGGTAATGCTGAAGTCATGAGTCCTACTCTAGGGTCTATCTTGGACATGGCTCGATAAGGCGATTGTTTTATTCCAGAATGAAAAGCTCGGTTTTATATAAACTGTTTATATAAAACCGAGCTTTAACTAACTGGTTTTAATTAGTAAAAACTGTAAATAATTGCAAACAAAGCAATTTTTCTTCAATTCTAGTTTTCCCTAAAATGTCTTAGTGAATTCTAGTATTGACTAGTTAATACTAATATTTATGAATGGGCTTTGTTGCAACTAGTTTCAACTAGGCAAATCAGGTTTTAACTAATTTCGGGTTTTGACGGTAACATCTATATTTGTAAACATATTTTTAGATACTAGTTTACATATATGAGTTACATTTTCATATAAAATGCAACAAAATTAATTATAGTTTTCATCTCAAATGCTTTTTGATAATTTTCCATTTATTTTTCTTAGATATTTTTTATTCTTGTTTTTATTAAGCTTTGCATTTTATATATTTTTCACAGATGGTCAGTTAATTATTCCTCGGCCCATTGAAGTGGAAGAGCCTATAGCCAGATTGCCTGCAACAATAAATAGTGTATCTTCTAGTTTACTTCGGAAACGACCTTATGAACAAAATGGAGTTGATGGTAATTATAAATATGTGTTGATCAATTAAATTTTTATTTTTATAATTTCTTATTAATACATCCTATCTATATATAAAAATTTAATCATAAAAACCATATAAATACTGATATTTAAAATTTTTTTCATATAATTTTTTTAAAAATTTGCTGTTTAAATATATTTTCTCTTAATTTTAAAAATTTTATATTATAATTTAGAATCAGTTGCATCAAATAAAATTAATTACAATATTAATTAAAAACAGAAGAACTAATTACAGATATTTTTAATTCTCTTAAACTTAGCTAATATCTTTTATAACAACATATTGCATATTATTTAATACTTTAATCTGTTGCATGTTATTGATATGATTTCACATTGATGCAATTTTTGCAGTTTGTTTGTTTCTTATTGAAAATATTAAACAATGTTGATGGTTCCTATCATTTTTGATCAAAATTTTTTATTTTACAAGGTTTTTATGAAAATTTGTTTGATTGAATATCTTTCATACATAAATACAACAAAATAGAATTCTATTTTGCTAAATTTTAAATTTGTTCTATTTCCGTATGTAATCTGATGATGGCCTAGTGCCAAAAATGTGTGTTATTCTGTAATAAGATAATATTAGCTGCAAAAAGTGCTTATTTAATGATAATATTTTAGGTAAATATTATCATTCTAATTTTCTAAATCTTACAAATTTCTTATATTTTACAATTAAAACTTACATGAATTTAATTAAATGAGGAAAACTGAAGATCTCACAGTTCAATGAAATAAGAATAGAATATATATGCATATAGTCTATATAGGTTATGCATAACCAATCTTTATCATTAGTTGATAATGCTGTGCTATTAGAGAGACTCTGATAAATAGCAAATAAATCAATCATTGGCAGTACTCAACTAATCAATACAGCATTTTATTTAATGAGTATACTGAGACTATTTAAAAAGAATAATATAATGAATTATAATTAATTATTATTTTGCATTATATTTAAATACATTTATACATAAGAAATTTAAAACAATTCAAAATATTTTATTCATTAAATAAAAACTTCTAAAAACTGCTATTTCTAAGATAATAAGAGTTCAACTAATAAAAGCACTTTAGCAGTCAGAAATAAACAAACATTTTATTAGTATTAATAAACTAAAAACGTTTTCGGTATCATAAATACCATCATCAGTTATATGGAACAGATAGCATGAAATACAGTTCGAACTATAAAAATTTAAACAACATCAAAAAGAATAAATTGTTAGCAAGTTACAAAAATCTAATAAGTTTAACATGAGTTAATATTTTTACAAATTATCATCAATATATTATATTTTATTCAGTCAGTAAGCTACTGTTAAAAAATTTAAAAGAATGATAAGCATTATATAGAAATTCAAATATATAAAAAATTTATTTAATAACAGGCAAAAATAATTCATTTAATAGGAACATTTTCAGCTGCAATTATTTATATTTTCTTATGATTTTTTTATTTTCTTACTATTTCTTATTTTATTTTTGGAAAGGAAGCTGAAAATGGCAAAAAATTTTAATTAATTGCTTTTTAAATCTTGGTCCCACATATTTCAGAAGGAAAAACTGCATACATATATCTATTCGTTATTTCTTAAAAAGGTAAACATGAGAATAAATTGATTTTAGCAATTTATCAGACCTCTTTATTAAAAATCTTCTTCAAATATCAAAAAAAATAATAATAGAAAACAAAATATTAATCATCATTATTCATTTTAAAGAAACAAATGATATTAATCCAATAATAATGCATTTCCAATCATTTGATTCTATTTATCTATTAAAATATTACTTATAGCAATATTTAATTTATATGCATAATCTACTTTCAAAATAGCCATTTTTAAATAATAAATTCTATGCAATTACCCCATTGGTATATAAAATTTAAAGTAATGCTCCAGTACACCTATTCAAATGAATTATCAAATAGATTGCAAGAAATTAAAATAAATCATCAATTTTAATAATAAAATATCTGGAATAGAAAATTCTGTTCTCAAATACTTCTTGAAAATATAAAACCAAAATTATATTATTAACAATAGTTAAATTGTAAAACTTTTAAGTTTACTGTAAAAATTCAAATTAGATTTGTTGTTATCTCAAAAAATCAAATTATGTGGCTGAATCAATTAACAGTAGATAATAAGTATACAGAGAACATTACTGTATTTATTTTAACTTATTAAATTCAATTGTTGTTTTTTTATTTTTGTTTTTTAAATCCATTAAGATATACATTATCTCAAAAAAAAAAAAAAATTGCAATAGAAGTCTTTACCATCTTATATAAGACTACATAAGATTTATGTTCTTGGTTTTGTTATGTAAGTCAAATTCATTTATATGAAATAATAATATATAATTATTATGATAACTACAAGGCAGAAAATACTACATAACTTATTATAATACAATGCACATGTGCAATTTGTATCATATTATGATATTTATTATGACATAACATAATTTTACTGAAAAGAAAAACTATTAAATATTGATGATGATAATATAATAGACTATCATTTATCTAATGTCAAGATTATAAAGCTCCCAGGATAGCTTATGAGGCATTTTGGGTAAACCATAAGACAAACCAGGGTTGTTATACTGGATATACATTATGTTTATGAGACTCATTATTATCTATGCTGCCATTATTTAGTGGCAAAGAGTTTTGTTAAAAACTTGCAGGTCTGAACTTGAAAAGTTTCAAAGGTTGGCCTATCTAAGCATCACAGGAGTTATGAGGACTGCTTTTATTGTTCTTGAAATCCTCTCTGGCATTTCCCCCTTGCATTTGAGTGTTGAGACTGGTGCCCAGGAAGGTTATTATAAACTCCATTATTATGGGAAAAGATTTTTTGGACACACAAAGTGGAGCGTTCATAAAACTGTCAGCACATAGACAATATTTTTTGTATTTTATGTATAGTGTTTTTTTGGCAGTATAGTCAATTAAAGTGGAGCATTCATCTGTTGAATGGGACGAGTCATAGAGTTACATTCTTGAGATGTTTAAGGATTACATGGTGTTCAGATTTAACTGATTTAAATCCTTCACTGATGTTTTTTCCAGCTTGGAAAGATCGGAAGATGGATTTAGGTGGAGTATTAAGGCTAGACTAATCTGGTATACATCTTTACTGGTATAGGGGCAGAGATTTACTGTGATAGAATGAGAATGTCATATTTTTATTCTATTGGATGGTTTTCCACTGTTTTTCAAGCAGAAATCTATGCTATTTCTGCATGTGTTAAAATCAGTCTTGATAGGAAATGTGTTAATAAACATATTTATTTACTAACAGGTAATCAAGCTGCATTAAAAGTACATGATAGCTCCTGCTTTACTTCAAAGCTTGCATGGGAATATCATAATCTCATTGTGGACCTAGCTACCAAGAACAGGGTTTAACTTGTTTGGATGTCAGGGCACAAGAAGATTGAAGCCAATGATGTTGCAGTTGGGTTGGCCAAGGATGGAGTTTCTCACCCCTTTATTGGACCTGAGCCTTCCCTGATGCATTTGAGCAGGCTGTCATGGGCTGATTGGCAGCTCAACATCTCTCCCATTGGAGATCTATTCTTGGACTAAGGCTAGCAAGAGCTCTTATTTTAGATCTTTCTTTACAAAGAACTAAAGAGTTACTTGCATTACCTAAAAATCAAACTAAAATTGTTAAAGGATTTCCTTATAGGGCACTGTCATATTAGAAGGCACCTTCACTTAATTGGGATTATTGATAGTCCCAATTGTAGATGATGATAGTGAGAAATGAAACGCCTCTTCATATTTTATGTGAAGAGGAGTTTACTACTCCCTATCATAAAATGTGAATGTATGGCCGTTTCAGGGCTAAGTTATGATTTTCTAGGGTTGCATTTTCTTACACTGGAAGATTCTTTTTATAATCCCATTGAAGAAGATACTGTTTTTTGTGAGTAAGATGGAACTTCTTAAGGGATGATCCTGCTATAGATGCACAATACATCGTGATTGGTTGCAGTGTTAGGGCTGTTTAAAGCCACCCCTTTTTCACAATCTACAATCTAGACCAGTGTTTCTCAGCACAACTGATACTGCAGACCAATAAAAATTTAAGCTTGTATTGCAGACCACACAAAAAGTTGCATATCAAATTGAAGAAAGTGCAGGTTTTTTTAGTAATTTACAGATTAATTACCTAAAAAATTCAGACAGTACTATAAAACGATGGTATATTTTTCAGTAAAGATCGTGCACAAGATGCTCCGGTAGAGGGAGAGGAGAGAGAATTTTTCAAAGGTTTTCCAAGAAATAGTTTCTGGAGAAATCCTAGGTCTACTTTTCTTTTAGATTCATGCATTATCATCGAAGACTGTTTTGTGCAAAATTTTAGAAAAATTGGTTAGTTAGTTACCATATTTGACTGAGATAAATAAGGAAATAAACAGAAAAATTTTAGTGGTCCATGAAGTTCTTTATAGGATCACGAAAATTTTTCTGCAGGCCACCAGTTGAAAAACACTGATCTAAATACTATTCTGGACCATGGATTTATAGAAAATTTCAAAAACTTACGGGTCAGACTTGTGTCATTTTTGACATACATTTTTTTAATATAATGGAATTGCAGGTTTGCATTTTTAATTGAATTTCTGGAGAATAAATCTATTTTCCAAAAGCAAATCTTTCTGCTAGCAATCTATGCTTTATAAAATCATATATCTTGAAAATAATATGAATTTGAATTTTTGTGAATATGTATACACAGAAGATCTCTTCTTACAATAACACTTTGCTTACATTTTATTAATTCATATCAATACTATGATGTTTGGCAAAAACATATTATTTGCTAGAGTAGTTGAGTATAAATGGAAAGGGAGCAGAAAACAATCCTAGCATTGCAACTGTTTAGGATTTATTGTGCATCCTTTATAGAACAATTTCATTAGAAATTATTTTCCGCATGAAATATAATAGTCACTTTCAGTTTGATCATAAAAACATGTGATGCAGGAAAATAAATCCTATGAATTTATACTTGATTTTTAAAAGGGCCATATATTCATATATGTAAACAGAAGTTTCATTTCCTCGACATTTCTCAATTAGATGATGTTTTCTAAAATGATAGTATCCTGTAAAAAATCTTGTAATAATTCGTATTTGATTTTTATTAAAATGTATCCACAAGAGTAAGAAAGACTATAAGTAATAGGTAAAAATAAACAAGAAAAATTTATTCAACAATTGTGAATATTTATGCCACACATATTTGAAAAACTAATTAATATTTCTTTTTTAATTAGAAATACAGGAGAATAAAATCATTAATTAAATTTAATAACTAAAATTTGACGTAAGTGATTAATAATAATTTTGTGATTTATGTTTTAGATTCCCAAAATTTTGTATAGAACTAGAATTTTGAGTTTCAAAACAATGAAACATAAATTTAATTACAAATTTAATTTGTCAAGTTATTACATGAACTTTGATTTTGATTGCTAATTCTTCACTCTTAAAAGGAATAGCTTGCTTTAGTCTATGCTTAATTTTGACAAAAGATTGCAATCATTATATCATCAAAATATTAATTATAAAAATATTATATATTTTATGATCCACTTAGATTTTTGAATTTTGAAAAGTAAACATCATGCAAAAAAGCTGTTTAGTAATGATCTAAATCAACGTTTCTCAAAAAATTTGCTATTTCTAAAAATGCCTCATCACAGCCTGATGCTTGCTAAATTTGCATCCTTTGGCAGCATATTGTAATTATGCTTTTAAATTAAAAATTGTTTAATATTATCCTTAACTTACAACCATTTATACTTATGATGGGTGATGTAATCAATAAATTCTGTGATTGGTCAATGCAATTCACATGGATTTGAGTCCATTAGCAAAAGTCTGATATATGGAAAATACAGTCAAACCTCTTTAAGCTGCCCCTCCATAAACTGCCACCCTCTTATTTGCCTGATGAAAGCCAATAACAAATCTGCTCCTATATGTTAAAACAATTTGCCTGATGAAAGCCAATAACAAATCTGCTCCTATATGTTAAAACGTTTGCCTGATGAAAGCCAATAACAAATCTGCTCCTATATGTTAAAACACGAAATTCGCCTGATGAAAGCCAATAACAAATCTCCTCCTATATGTTAAAACATGCCTCTATAAACCGCCACCTCACTCGCCAACCGCCACTCATTTCTGGAGGCAAAACCATTTCATTAGTATAAAATATGTTAAAACATGAAATTCCCTCTATAAACCGCCACCTCAATAATCGTCAACCGCCACTCATTTCTGGAGGCAAAACCATTTCATTAGTAGACAAAACAATGTTTTAAACCCGCCAAAACAATCGAATGGCAAGATCAACCAACACAAACAGAAACACCTGGAGGCAAAACCATTTCATTAGTAGTCAAATCAGTTGTTTAAACTGCCATAAACCATTTTATTAGTAGACAAATCAGTTGTTTAAACCGCCAAAACATTCGAATGGCAAGGTCAACCAACACAAATAGAAACACTAGAGAAGATGGTAGAATGGCAAGGTCAACCAACACAAATAGAAATACTAGAGAAGATGGCAATTAAACAATCGAATGGCAAGGTCAACCAACACAAATAGAAACACAAGAGATGATGACAATTAAGGTCAACCAACAAAAACAGAAACACTACAGAAGATGGCAATTATGTAACTGTTAACATTTATTAGACTGTAATCTCGCACCTGTGACTATATTTATCTGTTAACATTTATTAGACTGTAATCTCACACCTGTGACTACGCAATTAACATTTATTAGACTGTAATCTCGATCCTGTGACTATTCAAATCCCCTTTCAAAATGAGCTATTCCAAAACTTTAAACGGATTTTTACAAAATAAATACTGTAATCTCGCACCTGTGACTATTCACATCCCTGTTTTCAAAATTAATATTCCAAAACTTTAAATGGATTTTTACAAAATAACCATTTAAAATAGAAGACTTTAACATTTATTAGACTATAATCTCGCACCTGAGACTATTCACATCCCTGTTTTCAAAATGAGCTGTTCCAAAACTTTAAACGGATTTTTACAAAATAACCGTTTAAAATAGGATATGACTAGAGAGCCATAACCTCGACTTTGCTGAAGAAGAACATTTTTAATCATTCCAAAACTTTAAACGGATTTTTACAAAATAACTATTTAAAATAGGGAAAGACTGGAGAGCCATAACCTCGACTTTGCGAAAGAAAAAGAACAGTTTAAACCGTTTTTTTATAAATCAACTGTTATGAGTATCATTGCTGTTTCTTACTTGGAAAAATGTCAAAAACAACATTAGATGTTCACAAAAAGATTTTAATTCGTGAATATAAAACCGTTTAAAATAGGAACAATTAGCCTATTGAACGATTGCTATTAGAATATATGGTAGTAATTTTGTAAATTTATAATTAAAACTTTTATTTTAACATGACTTTATTATTTAATTGGACAAATTTTTTTTATCATTTCATTTGAGGTGTTGCAGCTATGAAGGGCAAACTCAACAAAAACCCTACCATTAGATTGTGAGGTCAGGAGAGTGGAAAAAATTTACACAGTATTGAGTTTGATCTTTGTATTTGCAATGCCTCATTTAATTTAAGAGGAATTGTCAATTAATCAGTAAAATAGTATGCATTTTGATACAAATGAAATTTAATTAAATGTAACAATGCACTCTAGTCTATACATGTTTTCTCACATGTTACCATTAACCCTCCATAATAATCTATACATGTTTTCTCACATGTTACCATTAACCCTCCATAAACCGCCACCCTCCTTTACACACCTTTAATTAAATGAAACAATGTCATTTAGTCTATACATGTTTTCTTACATGTTACCATAAACCCTCCATAAACCGCCACCCTTCTTTACCGCCAGAGAGGACTTTCGAACCGATGGTGGCGGCTTAAAGAGGTTTGACTGTATCATTTTTTCTTCATTAAATTTGTTACAATAAAGTGGAGTGTAATAATAAATATTAGTAGTGGCCAATCTATAAATTTTGGGCATTTCCAACTTAGAACCACTTGATCTAGAGTTCAGTTGAACCCCATCATAAGTCAAGGATATTTAGATAAAAATTCAAAATCAAATAAATATAAGTGATTTATTTAACTTTAACTTTAACTAATTGTTAAGCTATTCCCTTACGATAAATCATTTTCTTATTTTATATTTACCCAATAAATTTGAAAAGTTTTATAAAAAGTAGAAAAAGTAGTCTGAAATTTTTTTGCTTGAACAAGTATATATTTTTATTATAATTGGAAATAATATTCTCTTATATCTCAAATACTGATTCTAGTGACACAACAAAGAGTGATTACTATACATTTAATCTTTTTAATAAGATAAAAAAGCAAATTATATTATTATTATAAATTATATATAGCATTTGCATATTTATTTAAACCTTTCACAAATCTATTTAAACTATATGCGAAGCAGTTGATTGATGGAAAACCAATGACATAATGCACAATTCTGTTCGTCTGTTCCCTGATTGCAACTTTGGGTTCAAAATTTAAACTTACCTATATATATATAGGTATCACTGTGTATATATATATATATAACATGAGTGGCATGATTCAAGTTCTTCTAACTCTTCCATTGCTCGACAGAGAGTTGGAAGAAGACATGGAAAGTATAAGGTTGTTTCTATGGATAAAAGAAACTGTTTGGTCAAATTGTATGCAAAAGATTTTCTGTAAAGGAGGCAGTGTCAAAATCAGATATAAAGTGGAATATGGGGAAAAGCATAATTAGAAAGTATAGAAGGGATAATTTTGAGGTGTTAAACAATGGACCATGAGGGAACAAGTGAAACTACTTAATTTCAATGTCCTTTGCCTAATAGAAGCAGCAATTGAGAAAGAATTACTCTTATGAAAATCAGAGAGAAGATTCTTGAACATGATATTATATATATTAAATATGTCTTCCATAAGAAATGCATTAAAGTTTTGACAATTTCTCTTCAGTAGATCAAGTATACATAATACATGACAAATGCAATATATTGCTTGTCTATGAGAGTGATGTCTGGTCTGTTGTGGTGTATGGTTTTGTCTGTTAGGTATTATTATTATTATTAAATAATGATGGTGCACTTGCCAAATAAAAAAATGTAGTTTAAATTATTTTATACTTTGAATAGATTTCAATTAAATTTACTGCTTATTTAACAAAGAAATTTTAGCAAAATTAAACAAGTTTTGACAATTTCTCTTCAGTAGATCAAGTATACATAATACATGACAAATGCAATAAAATAATATTTATAACAAATTTTTCTACTATAAACATACAAATAAAATTAATTTATTAATCATGAAATAATTAAGGAAAATTATCAGTTAATAAAATTTATTCATATTATTAGATCCAGTAATTTTAATTATTTAATAAAATAACAAATGATTATCTAATTTTCCAGATTTATATACAGTTTATAATATGAAATATTATAACATAACATAATTTATATACAGTTTATATATGAAATATAAATTTCATAAAAAAATATAGCCATTTACCTACATAGCTCAGTTTATAAAAATTGATTATTTTTAATAGGATAATAGAGTGTCAAGAATAAGGAATAATGAATTCGGTGAATTGAAAATTATGCTTAAACAACTGCTAAAGCGAATATAGTATATTGTACTAAAAACAAATTTTTTGCTACTGAAAATAATAAAATACATTTAAAAAAATTACTATAATAAAATAAAATAGCAATATAGTTGCATTATGTTAACAAATTATCAATTAAAATGAAATGGTATTGCCACTGCTTAAACACATGCTTCCTGACAACTAATCATGGACAGTGGTCACATGAAAACACTTCAGCTTTCCACTAAGAGGATTCAGAATTAAATCAAGGTTCTACTCCTTGGAAAATTTATACAAAAATTTAGGACCCAGCCCATCAATACCAAGAACTTTGAAGCCATCCTGTTATACTCACAAAATTTTAGAGCTTTGTTTTTTGTGTCTATCAATACCAGTCTACAGTCTGGCTAATTACAAGGAATATAAACAGCCTGTAGTAGAACTGGATTGGCCTTGCTATATATCAATCAGCAAACAGTTAGAAAGTGATGGTTAACCACAAGTATAAACAACACCTATGAATTCCAAGATGTCTTTTATTAGAAAATAAAATGTACTTTATGATTGCTATGTAACATTCTGTAATTAAAGTTTATCATTAAAACTTACTCATAGTCCAAATAACAGATGCTAAGTATTGCATGTGCATGCTTTCAAATTCAAAATAGTGGGTACATTCAAAAACATACAACTATAGAGCAATGTGCTATTGTTCATTTTTTGTGGGCAACAGGACTTTCTGCAAAGGATATAAGAAAATGTTTTGTGTTTGTGGTAGGAAATGTTTGTAACAAAGTGATGCTCAACTGAATTAATAAATTATTTCAAAAGGCATTTAAAAGTTGATGATGAAGACTGATGTGGTCATCTTATCAGATTGCAATAGAAGCAACCATGAGCAAATGAAGATGATTCAAGCTGACAGGTGAATAACAATAGACATTATAGCAACTGTAATAGGGGTGTTCTCATAGTTTAGCTTATACCATAAGGCATGATCATTTGAATTTCTGAAAAATGTGCATGATGAATGCCAAGAGAACTGACTCAAACAGAAAATGAACTGAATGAGCCTGTCTCATTTCTTTCGGTATGCAAATGAAAGAGAAGACAGAGAAGGATTGCTGTTACTGAGGACAAATTACAAATGCATCATCACTACAGATCCAAATCAAAGCAAATTTCAATGCAAGCATCCCTCTTACATCTTCAAACAAGAAATTTCAGGTTATATCATCAGCAGTAAAGGTTATGCTTGTAGTGTTTAGTGATTCTTAAAGACTGCATTTTACTCATTTCCAGAAACAAGATGAGAATGTGAATACTGCATTGTACTGTGAAATTCTATTGATGCTTCGAGATGCAATTTGAAAAAATGTCTAGACATACTGATTACAGGATTATTACTCTATCACAACAATGCCAGACTTCATACAGATAAATTAACTCACAGAGAATTGAACAACTACACTGGAATCTTCTTGAACACATGCCTTACAGTGGTGAGCTATGAAAATTTAACAAAAAGCTTGTGCTTTATCTTATAAAATCAAAATATCAAATTCTAATTAAATGTTTTACATTTTACAAAAATAGTAAATACAGTAAAATTGAGGTTTTACTGTATTTACTATTTTTGTAAAATGTATTTGTCCTCGATTTTACGGACTTCGGATTTTACGGACACCATCCCTAAAAATAAAATAAATAATATTAATACAATATTTGCATAAACTGTCTACAGTATAGCTACATCCAGCATTTCTTATCTGCACTGGTGATCAGGAAAGGAATTCATATGTCGGAGAAGGCGACCGGTTTGTTTAACCTTAAGTACTGTACAGATTATTGTATATAAACTGTATATAGTATAGCTACATCTAGCATTTCTTATCTGCACTGGTGGATAACACTCTCTTATATTGCAAATGCGTCATTTTTATTTTAACAACTTACCATAAATTTAATATACCTGTGCGTCATTTTTATTTTAACAACTTACCTAAATTTAATATATATGTATACAGGTAATTATTTTAACAACTTACCTAAATTTAATATACATGTATATAGGTAATTATTATTTTACATAGAGTATTTTAAATTAAATTAACAGTTTTTAGGCATAAGTAGCATTAATTAGTACAGGTATGCTGAAAATGCTAATTAATGTTTATAAAAAAATTTTACTTCGATTTTACGGACTTTCCGATTTTACGGACTAGTCTTGCCCCCTATAGTCCATAAAATCGAGGTTTTACTGTACAAATAATTGAGCATGCACAAGAAAAAATTTTTTTTTTTAAAAACTAAAAAAAAATCACAAAATATCATTGAAATTACATAAAATAATGAGTAAATTTAATTATGTGGTGCAATTTATGCCAGAAGCTGCCACACATTATTTTCTTCTTCTTTCACTTCAGTTGATCTTCTAGGAGATTCTAAGGCCAAGCTATGATTTTTCAAAAAAGTTTTTACATAAGGTTTAGGATTAAATTATCTTAAAGGTTTCCCATTTAAAGAGATTGTTATTAAATAAATGAAATGAATATGAAATATAATGAATATTGTAAAGTCAAAAAAGATCATTTTGTTGTAGAAATATTGTTCATCAAGCTGAAAGATTGTTCAGCTTCAGCACTACTAATAGTGATAGTCTCCATAATGACAGTGATTAAAAATCAAACGATAGCACTAACTAGCAGTCCAGATAAAACGATAGCACATTTGATTTTTAATCATTGTATTACTTGAGAAAACAGTACACTTTTAATTTTCTCCATAATAACTTTAGCTTTCTTTACATTATTAGGAATTTCATTATGCAATTTGACCAAACTTAAAAAAAAACCAGACGAGACTAATTCTCACCCTTCTGACATTTCAAAAACTCTTTTGTGTGCTAAGTCCCTATCCACTTACCCTGCTTCAGAGGGCATTATAGCCAGATGACACTATTCGAGATGTAAATTCAAATATGCAGATACAAGGAAGAGGAAGACTAACATAAGTCAAAGTATGATTATGACATGCAAGACATGTTTTTTTCTTAGAATAAATAAACAAGCAAACAAAAAGATCAAGGGGCTCGCATATTAGAGACAAATTTAACAAAGGGCTCACACAAGCTGCCTAAAGCTCATCAGTGACCATACAGCCCTGAAATGATTTTCATTTATTTGAAAATCATTTCTGCTAAAAACTCACCTTGGCAAAGTGTTTCATGTATAAAGACAAGATCGAACATGACATGAGAATGTGGCTGACACATCAGACCAAAGATTTTTATGCTACAGATTTCAAGGCACTGATAAAGCAATGGGATAAATGTATCAATAATGATGGAGAGTATGACTAAGAAATAAGGAGGAAATGTAAATATAATAATAAATATCAAAATAAGACATATATAACTGCTATCTTCAATATAAATAGGAGAAAATAAACAAAGCACTGTGTAGCAGAAGTACGTTTATTTATATTCAATTCGAAATGTTTTCAACCATGTTTTGGTCATCATCAGCGAAAATTACTAAAACGAATTTTTTATTTATATTCAATTCGAAATGTTTTCGACCATGTTTTGGTCATCATCAGCGAAAAGTACTAAAACGAATTTACATAGAAAAGATACAAGGAAGAGGAAGACTAACATAAGTCAAAGTATGATTATGACATGCAAGACATGTGTTTTTCTTAGAATAAATAAACAAGCAAACAAAAAGAGCAAATTGAAGCATAACTGGTACTAACAGAGTTATTGTAGCAGCGAACTATTTGAGCAAACAAACTATCGTTGTAGAAAGAAAGAAAGTTAATTTTTAAAGCAATAATGTAAGTATTGCAGACTTACAGAAGGCGAAGAACAAACTAATTATTGAAGGATCCGGAATAATCAGAAGCGAGTGATTCAAACCAACGCACAGGAAATATAATATGATTATTGGAATTACTAAGTTGTTACGCTCAGCTCAACAAATATCAGTAATTGTAACTGTTCTTGATATTACGATAACTTTAATAGAAAATATAAATGAGTTACAGTTTACTGTAGTTGATTGTTGTATGGCCGAATCGCTTGTTAAAAATCGATAACTGTAAACTTTCATCTATTCAGACTATTTTCATATATTGTAAATATATAGTCCATTTAGAATTTAACGAAATTCTGTATAATCTGTATAAATGATTTAATAGTAAACTGAAGGATTCATAAAGATTAAAAAGCCGAAAAGAACTAATATTCATTCATAATATGATTTGTATATAATAATAGATTAAATGAATAAAAAGTTAACTTACCGGACATATCTTACTTATCATATCCAAGCACTGTAAATGTAAATAAAAATTCAGTAAATATTCCATTTTTATAGAATTTTTTATTAATTCCACTTGTTAATTACATTTAAACATTGGATTTTTAGTTTTGCATATTCCTTTGATTTATGATACACTATATCCAAAAGATAGATTTAAACGTTACATAAATTTATTTAAAAATACTTTATTGTTATTTTTATCCGACTTTCTAAAAGCAAGGGAGGTTTATGAAATAATTAACTCGTATTTATGACCTTCAGTAATAGTTTTTGGACTAATTAATAGATTTTCATGAAGTTTAATAGTGATAGTCTATCATTAAAGTTTAAACTTCAAAGTTTTGTTCCTAATAACTTTCGAATTATTTGATTGATTTTTATTAAATTTATCATAGCAGTCAGGTCATTAAAGTCGAATTTTAAGTGCCGTTACATAAATTTATTTAAAAATACTTTATTGTTATTTTTATCCGACTTTCTAAAAGCAAAGGAGGCTATTAACTAGCAGTCATGCATTTGATAGTTGACTACCCAAGTTATCGTTAATTACATTATATTTCTTTAAGTCGTATTCATAAGCTCGGGCTGTGAGAGCGGTGTTAGTTTTACCTGATTTTATGTCCCATTTATGTTCAGTTAGACGGTCTTCTAGATTTCTGCTTGTGACTCTGATATATTCTTCTCTTCTATTTAAGTTTTTGTCAAAAATGGGAATGCAGTACACATCTGATTTTTTCATTTCATCATATTTGGTTTTATCATTTCTTAAATTATTATAAATGGTTGGGCATTGTTTTATGGAGTTTTGTGTTAAGTTTTTTGGCCTTATCTTTTATAGTTCTCATGCTGGAAATATTATATGGTAACATAATAGTAGGTGTTGGCACATTATTTTGTGGGGATGGTAATTGCATATCACTCATGTTATTGTTGTGTGATGATAATTTCTTATAAGAAATCATCATCACACAGGAAACAGTAGAACCTCAATATCTCGAATCTCACGGGAACAAAGAAAATTTGATATAAAGAGTTTTCGAGATAGAGGTTCTATATTAAATAAAGATTTTTATGTCAATAATGCATACCGTAGTTTTTAATATTGTATGAGATACTCTTTTTTCCATGAAAATTAGTGTCTAAATACTCCTGCATCTTATAACCAAAATTTGAAAATATCTATAGTTCAGCATTAAACTATAGTTACAAAGCATAGCAGTGAACTATAGTTACAAAGTTGAGCAGTTTGTTTTATTTCAATGGATCGTTTGAAAATATCACTGAATAAACACGATCACATTGAGAAAATCCTATCAACAATTAGAAGTGAAACTAAGAAAATGAAATTACCGTACAACATGATCAGTATTCCGAGCATGCACAAGAAAATTCCTGTTCCGATTATTGGTAGCACATTTATGTTATTTTGTTAAATTTAAATCCTTTGTTTAGACTCTGAAAGCACAAAGTAAGTCTATAAGTATTTTTAATTTCTCTAGCACAAAAATTATAAACTATTACATTTATGTTATTTTGTTAAATTTAAATCCTTTGTTTAGACTCTGAAAGCACAAAGTAATCTATAAGTATTTTTAATTTCTCTAGCACGAAAATTATAAACTATTTCGAGATAGCAAGAGTTTTGAAAAAAATACTTTGAGATAACTATTGAAATTACATTGGTTTAATGCTGAAAGTGCACTAAAAAAATTTTTTTCCACATAGAGGGTTTCAAGATAGAGAGGTTTGAGATAAAAGGTTATGCTGCATATGGATTTTCTTTTTTATTAAAATTATATATGGATTTTTTTTTATTAATATTGGAACTGATAGTGATAAGCATGATTCTCTAATGGGTTCCAATAATATTTGTAAATTTCATCCAAATAGGATAATAATCCTTACATAAACCAAGGAGTCAAGGAGGAAGTCAAGGAGTGGTTTATGTTTTTTGGAAATTTATGAAAGTTAAATTTGTAAGTTGGAAAAATAACTTTTTAACAAAAATTCCAGATTAAAACTCTTGAGGTTACATAATTACAATTATTGCACTTGACAGTTAATTAATGCAATCAGACCTAATTTAAAATGCACAATGCAGATTCAATTAATTTAAAATGATCAAACTAACAATAGACACTTCTGATCAATTTATTCTAAGAAATCATTTTAATTGAATTAAAAAATAGTTTTTATTGATTTAATGGATGAATTTTTTTATATACTGTTATATTTAAAATTTTACAAAGAAAAAAATAAATTGGAATTAAACACAACACAGTAAGTGAGAGTGAGTAATAAAAATTTTCAGCAACAACTGCAGAGTTTGTAAACTTCAAATTTGGCATAGAGGTAGTTTTTAGGTCACATCCAAAAAAAATAATATTTAAAAATTCAAAAAAATTTCATGTTTTTAAACATTTTTTGTCAATAAATGGCATTATATATTTAAGAAGTTTTATCCTATAAAACTAATTACTTTTTGTTACTACTAATTACTTTTTGTCACTAATTACTTTTTGTTATTAAATTTAAATTATTTTATTTATTAGCTTTATTTAACAACAATATTTCAATTTAAGCCTATTATTAAGTTATCGTCTTAGAGTTTATGCAATATATGTAACTATTTTCTATTGTAAAACTATTTTCAATAAACAGTCATATAAAAACCACTTGCTTTATTTGTATATCAGAAAGCAGAAAGCACTACTAGCACGGAAGATATTTATTGCCATAAAACGTTTTCGGACTCTTTCCTCCCTCTTCAGTATACAGCTTTCATCACATTAAGAATATAAGAATCATTCTTATATTCTTAATGTGATGAAAGCTGTATACACTGAAGAGGGACCAGGAAAGGGTCCAAAAACATTTTAAGGCAATAAATATCTTCCTTGCTAGTAGTGCTTTCTGCTTTCTGATATTTTCAATAAATTTGTTAAGCTATTTAGAAAAATTTAGAATATAGACAGATGTTGTTAGACCAGTTTACTGTATCTAGGATTCTGCCTTTTTTTCAGGCTAGAGATGAAATCTTTAGCAAGTTTTGTGGTTAAAGGCTGCAGGGACAGTACCTCTAATAAAAATGATTCAGCATGTTATGTTAATTTAAAATTCTGATAGAATTCTATACAATGATTATGCATTAGATTATTATTTTCAGATTGAAGTTTCTAATATTGTAGTAGTAATTATTTAATTTCACCTACACTTTAATTTATTAATGAAAGTCATTGTGTCCGTGTTAAAAAAAAGATGAATACTAATAAAATTCTAAACTAATATAAAATTATTACTAAAAACAAATAATAAATATATCAGTCACATACATGGTGGTATCAAAAAATTTTGAGACAAGTTCTGTAACTTGCCAACAAATGGCAGCACAAGGCTGCATGCATAGTCATAGGGAACAAGGACCTTCACATATCTGTGCTAAGAGACATCATCCTATGTATATCAGGAGCTCTGCAACTGATGCTACTCAGACCATGTATGTTACCACATCTGTGATTTCATCATGTACATGAAGTTGGAACAAAGAGTGAACATAAAATTCTGTGTTAAACTGCACAAATCTGCCACAAAAACATTTAACACAATTCAGTCAAATGACTCTGGGACATCACAGTGGACAGGCCCATCATCTCCACAACCAAAAAAGGCAAGGTAGGTCCAGACCTCAACCAAGTGCATGCTCGTCATCTTTTTCGATATTCACAGAATAGTGCATCAAGAATTCATCCCCAGTGGCCAGATTGTCGATAGCAAGTTCTACTGCCAGGTTTCAGGACATCTGAGGGAGAACATTCGGCAAAAGCAATCAGATCTGTGGCATGCTAAAAACTGGATGCTCCAAGATGACAATGCACTCTGTCATCGAACTCTCCTAATACATGAATTTCTCACCAGAAACAATATGGTCTTACTTCCTCACCCACCCACCTGTCAGATTTGGCTCCTGCAGACTTCACTATCTTCCCGAAGATGAAGATCTAGCTCAAGGTTGCCATTTTGACACAATTGAGGAAATCCAGTGAAATCACAGAAGATGCTTGTCATGCTTCTAAAAGAAGACTTTGAGGATATATTCTAGAAGTGACAGGAATGCTGTGAATGCTATATTGCTGTGCAAGGGGACTAATTTGAAGGTGATAATGTATAAACACAGATAAAGTACTTTTAAACAGAACTATTCTCAAAACTTTTTGTTGCCATCTCATACAGGCAATCCACAACTTACATAAATCTGTATTTATATGAATTTAATTTTAGTTAATGAGCCAGGACCAAACTCAGTTCCTCCTGAAAAAACTGGAGGTGAACTAGGAATTAAATTCACATCCTCCAAGATGATAAAGTCATATGCAAAAGCAGTCATTTGTGTGCTTATTCTTTAATATAACTCTTTTTGATGTTAACTCACTAATATTGTATAAATATATGGTCAACAAGCACAGATTCAATTTATGTAGGATTTCACAATTATTCATTTATGTAAGTCAGGGCTCCTGTAATTTTTTTATTTGTAACCATATCTGTCTTTTTCTTTTTAAATAAATAACTTAAACAATACTTTAGTAGGAAAATTTTTTTCAAAGAAATTAAAATTTTTCTGCTTAATTTGAATTATTTATAAAATTTTGTCTTTAGGATAATTTATACATATTAATAACAGGAGACTCACAAGCTAATTAAAGCTTCATTAATCAACTTTTAAATTAATTGAGTTATTACTGTTAAGTTAAAAAAAATAACATTAGTTGAGTTTCATTTACCTCTTCAATATATGTAATTATCTTTGACTTTCTTTTTAAGTTCTTAAATCATTTTAATTTCAAATTAGTTTAATACTGAAAATTAATGATTTTTTTAAACGTGTCTATATATTAAATTCTTTAATTTAAAAAAAAATGGGAGAATATCTCCAATATTAATTTTGTTTTGTTTCAACAATGTAGTAAAAAAAAATCAAAAGAAATATAGTGAACAAGTAAAAATTAAAACTAAAAAGAATTAATTTTTTTTAGAAAATTTAATCTAAATAATTAAAAAAAAATATCATATATACTCATATATTAGCCAAGGATATTTTTCCCATTAAAAATTTTTTGAAGGGAGCAGTTTATATATGAATCAATCAAAAATCTAAAAATTTTCTGCAATTTCAGATAGTATCTAAAAATTTGTGCATTTTCAGATAGTTCTGATTATTTATAAAATATGAGGTGATTACTTTTCAACTGATTTCAGTTATAACATTTGGACTTCCAATGATCTCATATGCTGATCAATTTCCACTCCCATTATTTGTAGAAAAATTTCTGTTGCATGTTTTGATTTAGATTTTATCATTTAAACTTCATTAGATATTTTTGTTGAGATTCTTGAATGATGAAAAATTTAATATTTCTTTGATATTTTCTGCTGAACAAACATTTCAATAAAATTGTAATATAGAAAAATGTGACTGGATGAGACATGATTGCATCCCGCTCTCCATTCAGCCTTTTCATATTGAATTGCATGATTCTGTTGAATCAATGTTTAAATGCTTTAAACCTGGCATTTTGTCTTTATAAAATTAGATTTTAATGAAATGAATAATCATCATTAAAAGCACTTACTTGAAAAAATAATTATAAAAATTAATAAATATATATATTTATACTTCATTATCGTCTTAAAACGATTATTACTTTTGTGGCTCACTAATAAAATGCTCTTTCAGCTTTAAAGGTTAGCAGAAAAATGATTATGAATTTTCAATATAGAAAGTTTCCTGTTTATTTAACATTGACGATATATATTTTTAGAGATTTAGACAATAACTTGTATAAATACACCTGTAGAAATATTAGATCATATACTAATAAATTATTGTTGGAAATCGAATTATAATTTTTTTTTAAATAATGATTCTGTAGAATAATTTTATGCAATAGATTTTTATAATTTTTTAAAGTCTGTATAAGAAAAAATCTTTTCTTATACAGACTTTTCTTTGTGAATTAATTATTGATAATTATTTATTGATAATTAATCTTTGATGATATCGATATATAGTAATTCTATTGTTTTAATTTCAATTAATTTTAATTATTATTAATTCATCTATTCCCAATTTAATTTTATGTACAAGATGCAGTTCAATAAAATTTTATGCATATATTCCATTATATCTGTACTATATATGCATTACTTTAAGAATTATTATTATTCTAGAAACAATAATTATTTTTAGTAATGTCTATAACAATAATTCTATGATTATTATATTAATTAAGCTTTTTATCCTGTCTTTAATTGATAAAAACGAAGACGAACTATGCATACTTCGATCCATAAAAATGCCTTCTATAAAACAATTTTTGATTGTTCTATAGAGAGCATTTTTATGGATTAAGTAATTAATGAAATGAATATTTCTCGTTAAAACACTTACTTGAAAAAAAAATTATAATTAACAACTCTATAGAACAATTTTTGATTGTTCTGTAGAGGACAAAACAGAAAAAATAAGTTACAATAAACATAAAACAAAATTAAAGATCAGATATATGCAGTATTTTATATTAAAAAATATTGATCAAATGTAAAAAAAATTAATTAAAATATTCCATTGACAAAACAGGAATTTTCGAAACAAAACTACTGTACAATAGAAATACGTAGAAAATTTCGCAGTTTGATCGATAGGATCGATATAGGATATACTTTCACCCTTTCAAGATTTGAAAGTTAAATTCCTGAATCAAGATTTGCGACAAATTTTTTTTTTATTTTATATGTTTCCTAATTTATTAAGAAAGTATTTTCATCAAAACTTTAACTTTTTTCTTTTTTAATCTATGATTTTGTTATATAAAAACCTGTAAATTTTATTTTAATTTTTATTATTATACTTACAGATATTAGTCTATATGATCCTTCATCATATTATTATAGATTGATATCTATATATAACTAATGTTGCGCATTTTTGAAAAAATATTATTAAAGTATATATAGTTTAACGTTATAATACATCCATCAGAGCTTTACTAAACATACATAACCACTGATTCACTTCATAAAGAACTAATAGTTTACATTTCGAACGTATTATTTATGTCAAAATGATTAATGTATTAAAATACAGATATGCATCGCTTAACGTACTCCTAGATAACGTTTGTTCACATATATGTTCGAGGTCCTAGTTTAAAAAAATACTGTTCTCCTAACAGAAAGGATATAGAGGAAGTAAACTGTCATAACGGATGTATTTAGGCGTAAAGCTTATATAAACCGAACAAATTCACATATCAAATTTACATCACAATAAATATATGTACATTTAATGTAAAAAAATAATTATAAAAATAAGAAATAATTATAAAAAAGGAATAAAAAACTTTTTACTGTATATTTAGTGTAATTGCGTAATTATTTGTATGAATTATTATATAAAAAGTTTAAATATGATGGTTTGAACAATTTGAAAAATAAAACTGTATGTAAAGTATTGTTGTGCTAAAATATTAATTCAACTTCATCCAAACTGAAAATTAGTTAACTGCACATTGATGTTTGCAAATTATAGTTCAGTTCGTGGTAAGTATAGATTACATACCATATTTTCTAATTTAAACCCCAGACATTTTGAGTAATTACAGTATTACTGTACAGTATTATTTTATTCTCTGTTCTTTGTTAGTGTTATTACCGTATAATATAGTATTAATTGATTGTAATACAGTACTGTACAGTGTTTTTGCTATTTAGGCAGTATAGTGTACTAAAGTTTACAATATTTGTTTATTTATATATATATTGTTCGCACAACATAACATTCGCATAATGTCCTATTATATGGAACGAATCTAGGACGCTAAGCGGCGCATACCTGTATATCAAATCAAAATTATCTTCAATGCAATTAATTTATGGATTAAATTATATAAAATAATTATATTTTATTCTAAAAGTTTGTACACATAATGAAGAAAACCATACAATTGTCCCTGCCTTTAACACTTAGCTCCATCTGTTGTCAACGATAAAAATAAAAATGTACAAGGTAACCTCATCATTTATCACTTTCTCATCTTTATCTCGGAAGATTGATTGCTCACTGTTTTCAAATGGAAAAAATTTAATGAATATTACTTAAAAATCAATTTTAATGGTCTGACCATTCTGTTAAATTTTATAAAAATCAAATAAATAGTTTAGAATATATTAAGAAAGTATCTCAGAAGTTTGAATTTCGCAATTTTTAAATGTTTTTTTTTTAAATCTAGAAGATTATTTCATGCAGGCAAACTTTAATGATAGGAATTTAGGATATCACTACTAAATTCTATGAAAATATGCTAATTAGTTCAAAAGTTATATGTGGTGAATACACAGATTAATGGGCAGACAGTTAGGATTATGATCTAATAAACTTCTTTTTCCTTTAAAACGTAGGCTAAAACTATATGAAAAATATGATACTCATACTTTGTTTTTACTTATTAATGCGTTGGATAACATAAATATATATATTTATAACATAGATTGAATGAACATTATAATATTGGCTATGTCCTGATAAATTGATCTAATCATTAAATATTCAAAGTATAGCAAATGTTACGCTATTTTGGATAATCGAAGATCTCAGGACTATTATTCTTCAGTCCGAATTGTTGAGTTCAGCTATTAATGCCTTATTATTCATTATGGGATTAAGAAAAAATGAATTAATATAGGGGAAGGTGGGGCAAAGCCGAGTACCTTAAATTTGAAGTCACATATTTTTTTAATTTGAACAGAAATATTTTAAAAATTATATTATTAGGCTTTAATTAATCTATCAGGAACTATGGGTTTTTATATCAAAAGTATGTTTATTCCTTAGGTAGGGGTTTTTTTTTTAAAAAAGTGAAAATACCCGGGTTTGCCCCATGGGTGGGCTAAAACCGGGTACCCATTTGAATACATGTTACAGTCCACATTTTCAAAATTTTTATTTACAAAAATTAAAAAAAACACTATTTTTCTTATTTTAGCAACAATAAGTTACATATATATTGCCATCCTCTTCCTCTGTACTTGAACAAGCCATATGGGCACACCCTTGATACGTGCAATACTGGATCTATCCTTTTTTTGATTTGGAATGTGCATACAGTTCATTACAAAATATGCAGGTTTCAGTATTTTCTTCTTCCTCTAAGGACGATTCTATATTTTCAATTTTTTTTTCCACTTTTCTTAACCTTCTTTACTTCATTTTTTCCTTTCTTTGCTTCTATGTTTTTCCCTTTTGTGTCACTGACTTTTTTTTATTTTAAAAAGGTTTAATTTAGAAGCTTTCTTATCTTTTTTTTTCCGGATTTATTGAGTACTGAAGTATAGATACTATCCGTTTTTCACCACGACATGTTTTAATAAAAATGACATATCTACATTCAGTTATGCGATAAAATATTAATTAATGTGTTAAAATATTTCTTAAAAGTTAATGAATACAGAAGTATACTTATTGATAATGATTATTCGTGTATATAACACTGTAGAGTGGTATATGTTAATCACAAAATCGAAATGTTTCAGCACAACAACTTTAAAACATTTTAGCAAAAAATACTAGCGTGCACCATCATCTCCAATTTAGTTCCTACTTGCATAATCGTGATTTAGAAGTAATTTGTGAGTTTGCTGCTAAATTGCAGCAATCATCATGGAGATTTAGAGGTACCCGGTTTTACCCCACCTTTCCTTACTATATATTATTGAAAAATGTAAGACTTCGAAGTGTTCAAATTCCGTTTTTATTCGACATTCTCGTCTTTATAATAGAAGATAAGAATCTCGAATAGAAAAGGAATTTATTAAACTATCATTTGATTTTTTCTCTCTCATCTACAACAACAGTAACAATATTGTTTTTAGTTGTTCGTTTATATTTTTTAACTGCAATAATTTTATAAATTGTATGAATTGAAATTGCTTATATATTTATATGATGCAATATACTATTTTCTCTGTCCGGAGCTCGCCTATATAGTTGTATATACTAATGATAAAGAGCGAAGATTAAAAATTATCTTATTGTTATATTTTACACTATTTTCTAGAAAAGTTCTTAATTTTTTTTTTTTCAAATAATAATATATACTCTCAAATATTTTACACAAAATATTCAATAAGACTTATCTTCAATGTATTTTCTTATTACAGGTTTCGCTTTTTATTTCATTATAAATGCTAGAAATATTTTGAATTCTTAATTTCTATATACATATTTTTAATTTTTCCCGATATAAATAAATGAATTTTTAGCAAATTTAGGAAGAAAATATTTTAAATATGATGATAAATAGATATTTGAGCTTCAAGTAAAAAATCGCATGTTAGTACAGTACCGAGATGATTTTTAATAAACAAAAAGTTTATCCAAGAAAACTGTTAATAAAATTTCATAATTTATTTTTTAATCTACTTATTGGAATTATTTTCGAATGGGATTGAACATTTTGTGCTGAATTTTAGAGTAAAACTATAAATCGTTGATTAAACGATTAAAATATTAGATGCTTGATTTTTAATGTTTCAATTTGGAAAGAATTTCAGACTTTTGTTATCAAGTTATCCCAAAAATAATGACGTATTTTATATTGTTACCTAATGTTTCAATTTGGAAAGAATTTCAGACTTTTGTTATCAAGTTATCCCAAAAATAATGGCGTATTGAAATGTAGGGGGCGAACTGTCGGAGGCGAAATGCAGGGGGCGAATTTTCCGTAAACCGTATTTCATATTGTTACTTGTTGAAACATGTCTCGATTTGTCTAAACATGAATTTTTAAAGCTTTCATAACGCTGGAAGATTGATTTATATGGAGAATATACAGAGTGAAGAAAACTTTGTGCACTGATAGGGGGCATTGAAACAAGGCGAAAATGTCGAATGAACAAATGGTCTAAATAGCACTGTTTCCTAGTTAGCTAATCACCATCGAGTACGCAAAGCGTCACGACGCGTCGCGTTGCTACAACGCATCGCATTGCGTCGCTCGTCTTCTTACTACAGTTTTCAGTCTTTTCTCCTCAGTTTTCACGTGTATACTTGATTAAATAAAACTTAATGATAAAAACGGCATTACATTTGGGATGACCTGCTATAATTCTTGCAAGAACTGAACTGATTTTTATAATTAACGCGAATAAAATAATTTCTTTGAGGATTTTGTAATTTCTTCTTCATAAATTTAGCATATCCTCTTAAAAAATGTGATATTTTTCAACCAGAATATTAGAATAATCAGTCAATAGAAGAATATCTTTTCATGGATGATTTTTATTTGATATCATATACAATAACTGTATATCATGCAGACAAAAAAAAATATTACATATTATAACCATAGAAAATTAAATATTTTTAATAACATCTTTGATTAGACGTTTATTGGAATTTAAATATTTGATAATTATCGAAATATCTCGTCGAAGATTACCTCGTATCCATTAATATCGTTAACCATTTCTTTCAGTTCTTCTCGTTTGATTGAATTTAAATTTAATGCATACATACATTTATTAAAGGTTTCGTTGGTGAAACAATTAGACCTGTAGAAATTACAAAAAACATTTTGTAATTTTTTGTAAAAAGATACCATAAAATTACTTATTTATTTTTATAAAAACTAAACTATCAGTTTATTATTTATAACTGAATTCAGAAAAAATAATAATAAAGTTATATATTACCTGCATTCGGTTTTAAGATCATAATTTTTATATAAATTATAGCATTCTTCACAATGTCGAGAAAGTCTTGCAAATATAGGTCTATTATAGTTTCCTGAACATCCTAAACGATAAAATTTTCTTCTGCTGAATATTTGACAATGAATACACATAAACATTCCCAGAAGAAAGATCAAGAATATCTGTGGTTTCATAAAGTATGCCATATTCTATATATAAAATAAAAATTTTTTAGTAAATTTTATACAATCTCGACAATATTTAATTTCGCTTAATGTACTTTTATTTTTATTATTTTAAAATTATGAAAACGAAAAGCAGAAAATTAAATTTTAAAAATTAGTTTTATTTTGATGATTAAAATTGTTATTTTAATATTTTTACAACCACAAAAGATATAGAGTAACTGCGATATTATGGAATACCATTTTGTTTTTATAATTTATAAAAAATTCTAAAAAAAGGTTATATGGTTTCTCATGTGTTATTACCTTCTATGGACATTTACATATAACATATTTAAACATGGCTACCATAGTTTATATATCTATCATGTAATTTAAAAAATTGTTTAAAGATGCAAAATTCCATATTGCCCAAAAGGTGTGGGTTAAATGGAATAGTATTCCATTTTTCAAATAATTAGAAAAACAGTATTTTCTTCCAGGTGCTTTCTAAGAGTATTAGATACATATGCACTTAGAATATTGTTTTATTCAATATTTATATCAATTTCTTTTGGGTGGTAAAGATTTTCGCTTAGGCATAGTGACAACCTATTAGAAAAAATAGAAAAACCTTAGAATAGTTTATAGACTAGACTAATTTAGAAAGTAGTCATATCATATAACTATGTAAATTTTAACGGATCAAACTTTAACTTAAATTATAGTAGTAGGATTGAACGTGACAATATAGAATAGTATGTCACCACCCATACTATACTACAGGATGTATCAAAAGTCAATATCTATCACAAGAAATAATTAGAATTTTGAAAAACAGGTTTTAATTTGAGAAAAAGCTTTATTCAAAGTATATGTTACAAATAATTAGTGCTCCATATAGTGACCATCAATGGCTCTACATAGCTCAAAGCGATAGGATGCTTCCCGCAATACACTTTCCAGCATTTGTGATGTTATCTTTTTAACTGCATCAGTAATTTTCTAAGTTCAGCAACATAGCTAATTATCCTACCTGTGTACACCTTAGACTTAATGAAACCCCAAGCATAAAAATCTAAGGATATTAAAGAAATCCCTAATTGCTGGATTGGTCGTGGCGACCACGATTATAGGCAGCACGTTCCCCTGATTTAACACCCTTAGATTTTTATGCTTGAGGTTTCATTAGGTCTAAAATGTACACAGGTAGGTAATTAACGATGTTGCTGAACTTAGAAAATTACTGATGCAGTTAAAAAAATAGAATTACCTTAAGTTTTATCTTTTGCACTTCCAGCACAAATGCTGGAAAGTGTGTTGCGGGAAGCATCTTATCGCTTTGAGCTATGTAGCGCATGTGGAGCACGAATTATTTATAGCATATACTTTGAATAAAGCTTTTTCTCAAATTAAAACCTATTTTTCAAAATTCCAATTATTTTTTGTAATAGATAGTGATTTTTGACAGACTCTGTATTTCAAAGAAGTCTACTTTAATAGATGCCAAATCTCTCAAAGTACGAAGAGATATTATGAAAGCGCTACCTAAATACTCTTAAGAAACTCAGAAAACAATTATGTTATCTGTATTCTTTACAGATCCGATAATTTCAAATCGCGCAAAAATTTTTGTATTTGATGAAAACACGTTCTGTATTTTAAACCGTCATTCTTCCCCACCGAGGAAACTGAGGCTAAAATATTTTCCACTTAACGTAAAAATTCTGCATGATTACAGTTTCATAACATCGTCTCCTCTATGAGAAACCATGCTATTCCATATAACCTTCCTATTCCATAATACTCCCAGTTACTCTATATTTAGATAAAAGTTATAGCTTAAAGTTCAAATATTTTTATATCGATTTTCTTAAAGTTTGTATGATTGTGTAGTATCAATGCTATTACTACACAATTAAGAAGGTGCATTTCTCATAATATTCCTCGGAGAGAATCCGCTCAATGTTTGTACTAGGATGTATCAGTTACGATGAAAAAATATTTTATGCGATGTAATCAGTATACATGGATATAATGCATGAATTCCTAAGTAAAAATTAAGTTATATACGAAATAAGAAAAATAACTTAAGCTATTTTAATATTTTCTCATGATATACGAAGATAATTGTCATCGATCACTTAACATCTGCTCTGAAATTTGAAATATAAGTTTATTAAAATTTTGATAATTTCTTTTCTTTTACTAATTAATGGTAATTAATACTATTTCATCTTATTTTTCTTCAAACCATTATCTAAGCATCTTAGGTTCCAGACTGATGCCATAATTCGAGAATGTATATAAGTCGAAGCACTGTTTTTTTCCACTTATCAATGCATGTAAGGCGCTGCAATTTCCATGTAAGCATTTATAATTAAAACAAATACTGTAAGCCTTATTTTGAAAAAGTAAGCATTTTTTTTCAAAAATTTGCTGTTGAAGAGCCATAATTCCCCACTGAAACTTTGGGGAATGATGGAAATTCAAAATTTACGTAAGTCCAAAGCGCCGTAAGTCGAGGAGCCAAAACTCCGGATACGTCTATATGCACTTTCTTGCAACCAGCTTCAATTTTGTTCTAATATTTAAAACCTAAGTACTGTATGCCGCAATATCTTAAATCGGGAAATTAAAATTCATAAATTAGTTTTATTTTGATGATTAAAATGGTTATTTTACAACTTACAACCACAAAAAATATATATTTAGATAAATCTTTACTGTAGCTTAAAATTCAAATATTCTGTGTGTGTTCTGCATTAATAATTATTTATTAATAAAGGATCCCCTAATAATCTATTATTTAATAACTCTAATTTATTAAAATGCATACTGTATAAATATTTTTCAAAAATATACTTTTACTATATTTTTCAAATACAGTGTAATATAGTATGTAAAATACTGTTGTTTCTATTCTTATATCTATTTATCTATCTTTGGAAAACTAATAAAAAATTATAATTTAAAGAGGAAAGGAAACTTTTTTAAATTCCACAATCTTTCCGTAATGGCTTAGGGGAATGAAAGATGGCGGCGGGTCTCTAGTGTCGTCGCTCGAGTAAATGTCTAACTGAATAAATCAACGAAATAATTTTCATCATGCATTTACAAGCAATATACTCGTTTTTAAAAATTTGAGAAATCTTCCTTATAATACTAAAACACTTTTTTTTCATTATGATTTTTATGATCATTATGATACATTATAATCCTAACACACAGAAAATAAGCATTCATGCTATGAATACGTGTTAGGTGTTGTGGAAAATAGGTTTTCGAAATTATTTCTGAAACTGTCTTAAGTTTTATCTCCAATAATCTAGTATATTCTATTTTTAATTTATTATTTAAACAATAAATAAATAAAATAAATAAATCACATTTTTACTTTTCATTGCCATTTTTATTATATATATATATTTGTATAAAAATTCAATAATAAATTAATGTTCTAGGAATTCTCATTCTCAATTTGTATTCAGTCTCATATAGGGATAATTACATCTCCAGGGGCTTTTAGAGAAAACGTGAGGCCCGGGGCAACTTATATTTTTGAGGCCTTTCAAAAAAAAAAAGACACAATTGACAAATATGTAGTGATTAAGTGTACAAGAAAAGCGAAAACATTGATAAATAATTTCAAAATTTGATAAACACTGAAACTCGAACAGTATAAAAATATACAAATATATTTTTCCTAATATATTGAATTATAAAATTGAGGCCACTAAAATCGTGAGGCCTGGGGCATCTACTCCTCTTGTCCCCCTCTGATTACATTCCTGAATAGTATCTAAAAAAAACATCAATGTCGCCAATTTTGATGTCACTGTAACCTGTTTATATCTCGTATTAACAAAATATTTTTCGAGAAAGTAAAAGATATTTACGAATTTACTAATTTTATGTTTATTATTTTCTGTTCGCAGTCAGAAATATTGATAATAAGAAACTTAAATATTGCTAGTTTGTAAAATTTTTAAAAATAAAATATCTGTTAGGATACTTTCGGTTCGTATAAGTTAAAATTCAGAAAATCACTTTGCATCGATACTTTTGATTGCTGTAGTAGTAGTAGTACACAGTTGTACTACTATAATAACTTTACAAAAATCCTGATCCTAATTATTTGTTAAATACGGTATATAAAATATTTGCATCCATTTTTAAAACAAATTTCTCCTTCATTGATTAATAACAATCCTTTAATGACGTTCTAAGATAGTAAGCTATTAAAACTGAAAATTTACAGAACCCTCTTCGAATTTTTATTTAAAATAATTTTATAGATAATTCAAAGTAATACAATTTCTTACCTGATTTATCAAGCGATGTCAGTCGATCTATTCTGATATTCAGAGAATACGTTTACGTTTTATATAGAAGAAATACACGTGTTTGTGTCGGTGTGCCACCCATTGATTCCAAGACTGAATTAGACTTCAACAAGAATCGTAAACGAACTATTCATAAACTTTTCCTCGTGTCTAATATTCTATTTAATTTTTTAAATTAATATATTATTCAATTTGAAATCATTGAGAAAAATCCATCTATTTATAAAATTATTTTTATTTATTTAGGTCTAGTTCACGGAGAGTAGAAAGATTTAATCTTAATTATATCGGGAAATTATATTGAATTATTTTGAATGAACTATCCGGATTTATATATATCCTTACGATTCACAATTTATTATTTTTTTTTTTTTTGATAATCACATTAATTAAAATAATTTATATTTGACAAAGTTAGTTTATTGATATTATAACTCTTATAATTTTTTAATAGAAAAATTCTTCTTAACAATATCTGCGCTCCATAATTTTTCAGACAATAAATGTAGGAGCTTCAAAATTTGGAAGCAGATTATTACTAAAATATATTATAAAATCGAAATCAAATTTAATGAAAAATTGTTTTTCGGTGTTTAATAAAAACGCGAAATTAATTTATTTAAAATTAATTTATCCTTACATTCTTCAGATTTATATTGGATACTCTGTAGTTAGAATCCACATTCATTGCTTGAGGATGGATCAAAAACTTTTTTCTGGAGAATATTGAATTATTTTAAGGATTTTTATCATGTGATTTTAAAAAATTTTCTGTGATTTTTAATTCTAAAAATCACAGAAGTTTTCACATACATAGGTAAAAAAATCACAGAAAAGTTTTTATATACATAGGGAAAAAATCGTCAGAAATCACATACATAAGGAAAAAATCACAGAAAAGTTTTCACAAACATAGGGAAAAAAATCATTTAGAATTTAAAATTCCAAACGATTTTTTCCCTATGGGTTCGACAGATAAGTATATATGTATTTTTTAAATAATGAGATTAAATAATAAGCTTATATAGTTTGAAAAATCTTTTAATGCTGACTATAAAAATGTTTTCTAGATATTTTTAATTTTATTTCTTCTAAAGTTAAGAGATTTTACTAGTAAAAATGCATGATTACAATAGCTTTTATGTTTGTTAATACTATAATAAGAATATTTGATGTATCAAAGATACATAAGCATCATTTGGCATTTTTGCTTATAAAAAATACGTATTTAGATGTGTATTATTAAAATTTTGACTCAATTAAATTAGATCAAAAGCAAAAAAATCATCTCAACAATTTTTATATTTCAGGAATGTTAAATATCATTTTTTATATGCTATTTGAATTATTTTTAATCGACATTTCTGCACTGCGATTAAATTACTCTTTGCCATTCATCAAAAAGATAAAATATTTTTCCTTTTTTTCCAATATAAAAATGAATACTTTAACATTGAAATACCTGGAAATAGTAATAACAAGTCCAAAATAAAAATTAAATTATTTTTGAATCATTATTATTTGTACATATTTATCAGTTTTCATTATTATTTGAGGGTCAAGAGAATTATTTTGAATGATATGAAAACTGTTTTCGAAAAATCTTCGGTACTTGTCTTTTATAGGAGCCTCCGCGACGCGACTGACCGCGTCCAGTCGCGTCGCGTCAGATAGTTTTAGATCACGTGGTTCTTTAACAAAGGAATTGTCGATTCGTATTTTATACATTAGTCGGTGGGCGGCAAAATTCTGTTGTGTTAAACATTCATTCCAAATAAGCTATACATTAGAGAATTGTAGATTCGCCGCCCACCGACAGAACCACGTGATCTAAAACTATCTGACGCGACGTGATTGGACGCGATCAGTCGCGTCGCGGGGCCCCTATAAAAGACAAGTACCAAATCTTCTTATATTGATACAAAATTATGAAAGGGAACTTTGACTTTCTCATAGAAATACTTATGAAACTCTAAATGAATATTTTATAAAAGTAACTTATCGTAATTTTCTAATACATTTTATAGAAACTGTATTTTGGATTACAAAAAGTTTTGTAAAGATAAACTGAGACTATTATGTATAGTGTGTTATGCATGCATATACAGCATACAGGGTGAAGAAAAACTTCATAAACTTTTGTGATAGAAGGCATCGAAACAAACTTCGAAGATGTCTAATGAACATATGGTCTAAATCGCACCGTTTTCGAGTTATAACCGTTTAAAATTAGCCAATCATCATCGAGAACACAAAGCGTCACGACGTGTCGCATAGCCAAGACGCGTATTAAGGTTTCGTTATAACCGTTTAAAATTAGCCAATCATCATCGAGAACACAAAGCGTCACGACGTGTCGCTCTCCTACTTATTAAGGTTTGTTTATAGTCCGACGTGGCGGATACGCTCGTCGGCGACGTCGAGGTTGGTTGGTTGGCTAAAGAGATAGAGGGCGTACTCAATGGTGTGACCCAAGAAGGACGAAGTGAAGTGAGAAGTGTGCGAAAAGGTAAGTAAAGGTAATAGATTTCTGTCAGAAGGAGTGTGACAGATCACTAGAGGAAAAAGAGAAGAGTTTGTGGTCCTTTTCTCTCACTAAACTAGTAGGAGATAGTCCACGCTGTAGAATGAAGAGACGCATTACAGTTCCTTCAATTTTTATTCTATAACTAAAAACATACAGAGTACAACTTTGTAATGAGACCAGTCCGACGACCAAAAAGTGCCACTCTCGTGGCCGGGTTGAGTTTTTATATTTCGTGGCCGGAACAAAGGTCAGACTTGGTTTCCGGTGACACAGGAGCGCCATCTGTGGGTCGCCACAAGTTCATCGCTACCTCCGTGGGAGTGCGGTCCGCAACGGGAGTCTACAAATATCCACAGTACGATATAACATATAAACAATAACAATACAACATTAACGGCCGGTAATGATAAACAAATCAAAAGTACAAAGTACGGAAAAGCGTCCCAAGATGCTGAAGTGGTCCTTGATGTACAGCTGGAAGGTCGAACAATGATGTCCCCACGGGGGGGAGCGTTCACCTCCGGGTGTTGAAGATCCAGACACGGTTGACGTCGGTAGTTGGCGGGCCATAGAGGTCCAGACAATGATGAGCGATCTGAAGATGAGGGCGTGGCAGCAAGGGTGTCCATGATAAACTGAAGTAAAGCATCTGTCAATCTCGAGTTTCGGGTAGGATCCAGACTGAAGTTTCCCTCAGAGGCGGGATTCGGAAGCAGGGCACAGAGGGTTCATCGATCATGTGCTGAAGCCGCACCTTGCTCGGATCCCTGACTGTAGTAACACAAATCTGAGCATAGGACCAGACACGGTTGACGTCGGTAGTTGGCGGGCCATAGAGGTCCAGACAATGATGAGCGATCTGAAGATGAGGGCGTGGCAGCAAGGGTGTCCATGATAAACTGAAGTAAAGCATCTGTCAATCTCGAGTTTCGGGTAGGATCCAGACTGAAGTTTCCCTCAGAGGCGGGATTCGGAAGCAGGGCACAGAGGGTTCATCGATCATGTGCTGAAGCCGCACCTTGCTCGGATCCCTGACTGTAGTAACACAAATCTGCACTGAGCATAGGAGGAGGCTCACCAGAGGTTCGGACAAATAGTTTTTTTAGTTTTTTTTTCTTCAACACCATTTTCTCTCGATAATAAAGGTAAATAAATGCACCATCTGAGATTATCATCACGTCGTCTTAAAAGTAATGTTGTTTTTAGCATTAAGTTTTGAAAAAAGATATAAAAAATAAATCACTTGTTAATTTAATTAAATATATATTCTCCATTTGAATTAATAACACTCTTCCAATGTTGTGAAAGCTTCATTCATGTTTAGAGAAGCAGAGACACGTTTGAACAAGTACACTATAAAAAAAAAAAAACATTACTTTTGGTATGACCTGATAAATTATATTATTTTTGTATTTGAACACTTGGAAGGAAATTAATAATAAAATATATTTCAGCCTGAGAACTTTTATTAATATTTTTATGTACAGTTTACATTTTAATAACATCAATTGATTTTCATAGTAAAAATATTATATAATATCAGGGCCGGATTTACCTATATGCCGACTAGGCCACATCCTAGAGCCCCGCAATTCTAGGGGCCCCAAAACTATCAATCAGTTTTGAACTTTTATAAACTTTTAATAAGAAAAAATGGGTTTTTATTAAAGTGCTAGATAGAAAGTAAAATTTTAAAGGTTCCTTATAAGTTATAAAGAGCTTTTAAAATTAGACGTAGCTAATTTGAATTTTTAGGGGCTCCAAAGCCTTGCTCGTCCTAGGGCCCCCAAAAATGCAAATCCGGCTCTGTATAGAATATATAGAGTAACTTGGGGTATTATGGAATAGGAAGGTAATATGGAATAGTATGGTTTCTCATAGAGGAGGTGGTGTTATGAAACTGTAATAATGCAGAATTTTTACGTTAAGTGGTGACATACTTTGACCTCAGTTTCGGTTTCCTCGGCAGGAAGCATGACGATTTAAAATACAGAACGTGTTTTCATCAAATACAAAAATTTTTGCGTCATCTGAAATCATCGGATCTACCAAGAATACAGGTAAGATGATAATTGTTTTCTGAGTTACTTAAGAGTATTTAGGAAGCACCTTTCATAATATCTTTTCCTATTTTGAGAGATTTGGCATCTAATGGAATAAGATTCGTTCAAATATTATGGTATGGGTGGTGACAATATGGAATACTATTCCATATGGTCACGCTCAGTCCTACTCCTATAATTTAAGTTAACGTTTGATCCATTAAAACTTAAATAGACATAGGTGCAGACTACTTTCTAAATTAGACTAGTGAATAAACTATTCTAAGGCTTTTTTATTTTTTCTAGTAGGCTAACGTCATGCCTAAGCGAAAACCTTCATTACACAATAGAAAATGATACAAATATTGAATAAAACAATGTTCTAAATACATATTTATGTAGGTAATACTCTTGGAAAGTATCTAGAAGAAAATACTGTTTTTCTAATTATATGAGAAATGGAAGACTATTTCATTTAACCCACACCTTTTGGGGCATATGGAATTTTGCATCTTTGAATAATATTTTAAATTGCATGATAGATATATAAACTATGGCAACCATGTTTAGATATGTTATATGGGAATGTCAATAGAAGGTAATAACACACGAGAAACCATATAAGCTCTTTTAGAATTTTTTATAAATTATAAAAACAAAATGGTATTCCATAATACCCCCTTTCCCTCTATATATATAGGCTCTTATACTTTTTATTAAAATGACTAGACATCCCGGATTAGCCGGAACAGTTCCGGTTTTTGAATCTTTGTCCTGGATTTGAATAAAATGCCCCGAATTGCCTCGTTTTTTTACTTATAAGTAAGTAAATAGTTCATATTAAAATTAAAAGAAAAGATTAACTAAATTTAATTTAAAAAAAATTAGCTTCTGAATATGGTTACCCCGCGGGTGACTCTAATATAACCAATTTGATGAATCAGTCTGAAGAAAAAATTGATAGTACGATTATTCAAAAAAAAATAATAATAAGAATAAATATAAAACTAATGATTATATATGAAT